>BMAF01001984.1:0-43563 GCA_014132575.2 Gasterosteus nipponicus | reverse complement strand
TAAGATGGCGTCACCGCTGAGATGAGCTGGTGCAGGTGGACGCTGGGGGAGGGCGCTGAGGTCGATCTAAGGGAGTAAAAATAGAGTAGGGCGGGGGTAAGTGGGGTAACTCTTGGAACTCAAGGGGGGGAGGGAGGGGTGAATGGTTTACTGAAGGGAGGGAGAAAGAAGGAGACATGGACCTGGATGGGGGCTCTGGGGGGGTGGGAGACGGATCCTCACACGTAAAGGAAGGAGGATTAGAGGGGGATGGCAATGGCGGTCCTCCTTCGACGTTTCTGATAAGCTGTGTTTTCTCTTCCTTCTTTGTGGGCTCCTCTTCTTGTCTCGTGTCCTTGGCAGTGGGGACAGATGGATGACGCATGATGTAAAACATGTTGCTAATGAAATTTAACTTTAACTTTTGTTTCCAGCAGTAAAATCTTCTGTACGAGTTTGTCGTAATCTTCCGTAGAGAAGGGAGGCATCTTCTGCTAATTACCTTTTGCACTGTAGCTCAGGCTTATCTTGTTTGGAAGGCCTCCTCGCGTAGCCTTGAGGAAGTCGTAAAAATATTGAAAAATGCCTGTTTTATCTAAAAGAATAAGTATTGTAAGTATCTAGGAGCTCCTGCTCTTTGTTTCGTTAAAGCGATTGCCGTTGCCAGAGGTGAAAGTGGACAAAATGAGCGGAGCTGCTCCTCGGTGCGACTGGTAGGAAGGACGACTGAAGATAAACAGTTAAAGGAGCTGCAGGCTCAACTGCTGAAGCTCCAGCTCACGAAAGTAAGACAGGAAGTGAGCGACAAGAAGCAGAGAGGGAAAGACGAGCGACAGATGGTTGCACAGGCTGCCCCAGCTGGAGGTAACGCCCCTGATTTGTATCTACTCCCACCATGGGAGGAGACGTCGTATGTGACAGCCCAAGGGGGTGGTTACAGGGGAGGCTATGGAGGTAATTGTTGGGGAGGAGCTTGTCAAGGAGGTCCATATGCAGGGGGAGGAGGAAGAGGCGGACGCAGATGGGGAAGAGGTTGTTTCCACTGTGGTATTGTAATGGTAAAATATGTTATAACATTGTTTTGTGCTAAAGCCGTGTCTCAAGTGTCCTGTATTTGACCCTGATGTACAAAGAGCAGCATGATACAAAATGTTAGTTTGCAGCTGTGCCCCTGAGAAGGTAGTGCAGTCGACTCGATCTCATAGAAGCTTCAAAACAAAGGACTCCTGTTCATGGCCTTGGTTGATATCTTATTCTGTACGAACGTTCTGGATCCAAGTTTTACTTTCATGTCAATTAATAATGATTTGCACCGGCCACTGAGGAGGATCTTGTGTGTGTGTGTGCTACCCTCAGCTTCACCTGGGTTCTTATCTCAACCTGCTTTACAGCTTCTCGTAACGGGCACGGAGAATGTCCTTCATATGTGTATAAAAACTCAGCATTCTTACTGCTCGGAGACGTCATTTCCACAGTGCACCGTGATACGTGCTGGTGTATTTGACCTCCTGCTTGCAAGCAATAAATGGACTTTTTGCAACTTTGATCATTCATCAAGACTCTGTTTTATCAGACAAATCATTCTCTTCTACCAAGCTTTTATTGAAATATTCCACAACAGTATGGCGAGGCACCAGGTTAAGGAGTGTCCTGGTAAAGAAGAAAAGGAAGGGGTAGAGGTGTCCCACCCCAGGAAGCATGGACTTCCAACGCACATGCTGCACAGCCCCCTAGAGGACAGTACCCCACACTGGAGGACTGGGGCTATGAGGCAGATGCCTCTCAGTGACACACCCCCGAGAGAGACCCGGACAGCAGGGGCAGGGCGGACCCCATGCTGTCCCTCACAGTGCTACAACAACAACTGCCGTTTCTCGTTGACACTGGGGCCACATACTCCACCATACAGGCAGCGGGCTCGTCTGCTATGTCCAGAGATAGCGTCAGCGTTGTGGGGTTCTCCGGGGTGTCACAGAAACCTCCCAAAACCTCTATGTGGGCCTGGAAGGGGTAGCCTTAGCTGTCATCCTCTCCCCCGATCAATCAGAATGGTATTTGATGAATCAAGATGCAGTGCCGCATGTGTCGTTGGCTCTGCATCCCGAACATCAGGCTAAAGAAACGAGCGCTGCTGCTAGACGACTGGGTGTCCAGAGACCATGGACGCGAAAAGACCGACCATCCCTGCACAGCAACCCTTTTTGAGAAACTCCCAGACTACCTCTAGTCAGAAGGTCCGACTGACGTAGGTTTTTGTAACGCATGTAAACCAGTGACGTTTGAAGTTCATGACCGTCCTCCCATTTGGCAACCTCAATACCCTCACAAGTCAGCCGCTGCAGAAGGGATCAAAGAAACTATAGAGGGCCTCATCATATCAGGTGTATTGGAGCCCTCACAGTCTGCCTGGAACACGCCCATTCTTCATGTAGAAAAGACAGGGACTGGTAAATATCGCATGGCACATGACCTCAGAAAAATAAATGACAGACTGGTAACCACTACAGTACCTGTCCCAAACCCGTACACTACATTGACTAGCCCAGGTGACATTTTTTTAAAAGGTAAGAAAATCTCTGGTACAAGTAGATCAGGCTCAGTAGCCTAATTATAGACTCTTACATTTGAGCTCGAATTGATTTATTTAATTCAAATATGCTAGATTACTGTGTACGCCATTAGCAATGGCAAATGTTATGTAAAAAAGATACACAAAATAACTTCTTTAAAAAATTAGTTTTAATGAAGGTATAATGAGCATTCCATGCAAACAACATTTGAATCAGCATGAGGGGTCTGGCAGAGATCACAGTCTCCTAGAGCTCAACTACAGTGCTTAGTGGCAGGACTACAGTGACCTTTTCTTTGGTCTTACTTAAATGCACAGAGGATGTATTAACCACACATCTTCTAGCAATGCGCTCAACTGGCAGAAATGATGCTGGGTATGACGTGTCTGTTCCTGCAAGCCCCAAACTTCTATTGGCTTTCCATAAAAATGTCTGTCCGGTGGAGATGAAGCCAGGAAACTTGTGCAAGAACATGTTTAAATGCCGTACCCTTTGACACAACATTAACAACTATAAACTGCTTTATAATGGCTGGTCGCAGTTCTGCTAGAGGGTCAAGGACGGGTTCCTCAAAACTGTTAGTGTTTCCACACCACTTAGCATGAACACATGCTGACCTTTATGCTCTGCATCTATCGATTGAGTAAGTTACATTCATATATGTTACCCGTTTACATGTCATGGCAAAACATTCAACCTCAGTGACACAAGGGTACATCTGATGATACATTGTCAACATTGCATGTCTGTCAGACTCAAGATTGTCTGGTGGAATGGAGAAAGAGGCACCACTGTACAGATTTCTAGGGAAAGTCGTTCTTCTGACACCAAAACACTGCTTTACAAAAGCATATCAGCTGTTTTAAAAGTCCCAACCATTTGTCTTCCTAAAATACTGGTCCTTCCGTATAACAATAACCTCGTATGTGATTGGAGGACCCTTAGACTCCTCGTCCAATCACGTGTGAGGTCATAGGCATGACTGATACAGCAGTACTTGCAAGACGAGCATACACACAGACACGTGTGTGTTACTATATTCAGAAGAACTGTATCTCCAGTTCCTTTGTTTGGTTTTTGCTGCTTCGTAAATAATGGCTGGAAGACGTCTCGGGTTCAACTCGCGTTCAACTCCTCTCCGCGGTCACCAACTTTCGGCCAGTCCGCAGACAGACGAGAAGAAGCTGCTGATGCTCTCAGTGGATCGTCTCGTCAACTCCAACAACAAACCGCCGTTATCAACGAGCGGTTCGCTCCACTGGAGCGTTCGGGACTCTGTGGGTTTCTGTCCATGGAGGAGAGGAACCGACTCAAAGAAGAGGAGACGGGCGCACAATCCCAAGATAGCGGTAAGAATACGTTCGATGACTGCAAGCTAAGCTAAAAGTAGCGTAGCCTCAAGCTAAGCTAAGAGTAGCCTAGTAGCCTTACAAGTGAGCAGAAACAGCTTTATTAAAGTCTATTTTCTTTGCCGTGTCGTTTACAGGAAGCGCTGCGCCGTCTTCACAACTCCGAGACGAACTACAGGCGCCATGAACCGGAGCAATGGTCAGATTTAAAGAATATGCTTTCATTCTGCGGTATAAGGGAATGTATACGTATAGATACCGATCATAACTGTACATTTTGTTTTCACAGACTAATCTCGCCTCATAATGAGGCGGTGACCTCGCATTTGCTCTGGGAAAAGTCCATATTTAGACGACGTCATTGTGTGTAAGTGACACTGTTTACTGTTTCTCCTTCCTTGTTAAATGTTACTGTGACTTGATTTTGATTTTTTTTTATTTTGTATTCATACCACACTCATTTAATTGTTTTCCAGCCGACTGTGAGACGTATTTTGAGACGGGACGCAGGAGCTTCAGGTTCAGCCGGAACACTCATTGCGAGCGGAAGCTGCGAAGGATTCAGCGCGGAGTCGAGCGAGAAGAAAGAGGGTCAGAGTTTATTTGCTGACTTGTTTCAGGTGCATTGATCGATGTGTTGTGTCCGTACGCATCGCACAGTACTGATTAATTGTTGTTTTTACAGCTGCTGGAATCGAGACAAAGTGTGCTGGCTGATGACGAGGTGGAACTCCTGGAAATCCGCCACCGTGGAGCTCACGTCGGACGGAGGGGACGGCATTGTTGGCGGGGTCTCGGGGTGGATTGTACGGTCGCCCCGCACACACGAGCCGCCTGCACGGGAAACACGGCGCCAGTGACGGTCTACAACCCCGAGGAGGCAAACGGACAGTTTACTGAGCTGTAGTTTTTAAACCGCCGTTACCCAAGTGTGGGCAGATCCTCACTTTGTATGTAGTTGTTGTTTGTGTGTTGTTAATAAAGCTCTTTCTTTGCATAAACATGTGGCAAATGTTCATTTTCTCTATTAATTCATTGATGTCCTGGTTGGTATCCTAATAATAGTGTAGTAGCCTACATAGGCTAACCATGAAATGAATATACAGCATAATATGAATATATAAATATATATAAATAAAATGAGGCGGGTGACCAATAGCGACAGATCTGCCAACCAATCACGAGAGATTGAAAGTTGTCGTTTCATCCAATCATGAACAAGGAAACTCAAGCCTGGTCTGCCCAGGTGTGGTTTTGCTGCCAATCACGAGTGATTTTATTTGTTAGTAAGTTGTGGTTTCATCCAATAAGGAGTAAGGATATTCAAGCCCGCATCGGCTCGGCCACCCGTGGCTTCGCTGCATTCATATGCGACTTCGGGCCATTCGCACCTCCGCCAGCTCTCCACCTACGTCATGGTTCGTTTCCGACAATTTGTGGCACAGACAAACGCGACGTCTTGCTGGTTGCAAATTGTCGGAAATTGTCGGAAATTAGGGAGATTTCCGGGCGTTTACGGGGACGAAAATCTCACTTTTCATGCAGTGATTAATCCAATACGTGGACAACATCCTCCTCGCATCCACTTCAGCGGAAACCTATTTGGAAGCAACAGACACCGTCCTACGCCGGTTGGCCGAAACAGGTTTTAAGGTCAGTAAGTCTAAGTTGCAGGTCACCAGAAGACAGGTTTCATTTTTAGGTAGAGTACTGTCGGGAAGCGGCTCAGGGCTCTCGGCCGCTCACAGGTCCAGTATTCTCCATCATCAACGTCCACAAAACGTAAAAGAAATGTTTTCGTTTTTGGGCCTCACGGGGTTCAGTAGACAATTCATTCCGCGCTATTCGAATCTTACTCAAGTTCTGCGTGCGAAGGTAAACGAGAAAGGGATGCGAAATCTCACTGCTAATCTCGAATGGGACCAAGGGGCGGACGCTAAAATCAGAGCTGGCACAGGCCGCGGACCTTGCAGTACCAGATTACAGCGCACCGTTTTACCTGGATGTTTCTGAGACAACAGGGGTTGTTAATGGGGTTTTGTTTCAGAAAAAGGGGGGTGGTAAAAGGAAGGTGCTTCTGTATAGCAGTGTCATGTTGGATAACATGAAAAAACGACATCATGAATGCACGCAACACGCAGCAGGAGGCTCAAAACTTGTAATGAAAACAGCACACATAGTCATGGGCCATCCACTACATGTGCTAACAACACATAGCATAGTAGCTTATGTAAATTCACAAACTTGTACGATGACGTCACTAAGACAAAGAAGGCTAAGTTAGCTGTTAGAAGCTCCAAATCTCACCTTCACACATGAAGGCATCAACATGGCTGATCATATGGGAAAGGGAGAACCACACCAGTGTGAAGATAAGGTGGAACTGGAAACAAAAGTGCGAACAGACTTAAAAGGCACACCACTGACACACTCTGATTGGCAATTGTTCACTGATGACAGCTGCTTTAGACATCCACAGAAGGGGTTGCAGTCGGGATACGCGGTAGTCAGAAGCCATGGGGCAGGGACAGAGGTTCTGGAAGCAGAAAGGATCCAGGGAAGTCAGTCAGCTCAAAGAGCTGAGGTACTCGCATTGATAAGAGCATGACAGCTGGCAGAAGGGAAGACAGTAAACATCTATACTGACTTCGCGTATGCAGTAGGAGCAGCTCATGTGCAGCTGGGACAGTGGTTAGGAGCAGGTTTTCTGACGGCTGGAGAAAAACCGAGTATGTGGCGGCAGCCTTGGCTCTACCGAGCACCGTGGCTATTATTAAGTGCAAAGGACACGAGAACTCCAACAATATGGTGGCCAAGGGAAACCAGGCAGCAGACCAAGCTGCAAAACAGGTTTCACCCCATACGAACTGACCACCGGGAGACAGTTCCCTGGACCCAGTGCCTCCCTTAAGCTTAGGCCCAACCCGGATGCTCCGCCAGGTGAGTATGCCAGTCATTATAACGATCTACAAGCTCTCGTTTCAGATTTTGCTGACCAGGTGGGAGACAAAAAAGGGGATCAGAACGCCCACAACACCCACACAGCAGCCTGGGTCCTCCTGAGGGTCATTAAGAGAAGTGGTCAGAGCCGCGGTGGACAGGACCGTACCAGATGGAGGAAAGAACCTCACATGCAGTGAGGCTGAGAGGACAAGGTGATACCTGGTACCACTGGAGCCAGTGCGCCACCGCAGAGGAACCAGCTTGCACTCTCCAGGACGTCCTGAAAGATCAGGAGCAAGAGGCGGCAACGGGCACCGGAGGGTCCCCAAACGCACTCTCAACGGACAGTTGACCGACAGATACCGAGAGCATGGTGATCTTTGTCGACTGTCTACAACCAAGAAGACCAAGAATAAGTGTATAACTATCCTCTTCTCTGTTCTATCTTTCTCAATTCTCCGCATTAGTTCAGCAAAGACACGATGAGGAGGCTGATCCAGCAGACGTCCTCCAGAGATTGGGGTGATTTCTGAAGAGATCAAAACGGGGAATTGTGAGATGCATGTAGTGGTAAAAACATTCTGTAAACAATTGTCTTGTGCTAAAAGCCAGGTCGCAGTGGTTGACCCTGAGATGGAGAGAGATAGAAAGATTTAGGGTTTGCAGCTGTGCTTGGGGAAGGGGGTCATCTTGCTCTCACGGACCTTCGATCAGAGGAGCATTGTGTGTTACCCTCAGCTTCACCTGAGTTCTTATCTCAACTTGATTTGTGGCTTCTCGAAAGTGGCGCTAAGAACTGTCTTCAAGTGTATAAAAACTCAGCGTTTTTACTGCTCGGAGACGCCATTACACAGAACGCGGGAATACGTGCTGGTGTGTTGGACCTCCTGCTTGCAAGCAATAGTTAGAGCCAGAGAATTGCTCATGTAATCTTTTTCTCTTCTAAATGTTAACTTTTTGACTATAATTGATCAACGTGCTGGATCCTTCATTGCATGAAAAGTGAGATTTTCGTCCCCGTAAATGCCCGGAAATCTCCCTAATTTCCGACAATTTGCAACCCGCGCATGTCGCGTTTGTCTGTGCCACAAATTGTCGGAAACGAACCATGACGTAGGTGGAGAGCTGGCGGAGGTGCGAATGGCCCGAATTAACATATGAATGCAGCGAAACCGCGGGTGGCCGAGCCGAGCGGGCTTGAATATCCTTACTCCTTATTGGATGAAACCACAACTTACTAACAAATAAAATCACTCGTGATTGGCAGCAAAACCACACCTGGGCAGACCAGGCTTGAGTTTCCTTGTTCATGATTGGAAGAAAACACAACTTTCAATCACTCGTGATTGGTTGGCAGATCTGTCGCTATTGGTCACCCGCCTCATTTTATTTATATATATTTATATATTCATATTATGCTGTATATTCATTTCATTGTTATCATATGCAGGCTACTACACTATTATTAGGATACCAACCAGGACATCAATGAATTTATAGAGAAAATGAACATTTGCCACATGTTTATGCAAAGAAAGAGCTTTATTAACAACACACAAACAACTACATACAAAGTGAGGATCTGCCCCACACTTGCAGGGCGGTTTAAAACTACAGCTCAGTAAACTGTCCGTTTGCCTCCTCGGGTTGTAGACCGTCACTGGCGCTGTGTTTTCAGAGGCAGGTCTGTTGTGCAGGCGCCTAGTGTGCGTGTGGCGACCGTACAATCCACCCCGAGACCCCGCCAACAACGAGTTCCACCTCGTCATCAGCCAGCACACTTTGTCTCGATTCCAGCAGCTGTAAAAACAACAATGTATCAGTACTGTGCGATGCGATGCGTACGGACACAACACATCGATCAATGCACCTGAAAAAAAGTCAGCAAATAAACTCTGACCATCTTCTCGCTCGACTCCGCGCTGAATTCTTCGCAGCTTCCGCCCGCAATGAGTGTTCCGGCTGAACCTGAAGCTCCTGCGTCCCGTCTCAAAATACGTCTCACAGGCGGCTGGAAAACAATTAAATGAGTGTGGTATGAATACAAAAAAAATCAAAATCAAGTCACAGTAACATTTAACAAGAAAGGATAAACAGTGTCACTTACACACAATGACGTCGTCTAAATCTGGACTTTTCCCAGAGCAAATATGAGGTCACCACCTCATTATGAGGCGAGATTAGTCTGTGAAAACAAAATGTACAGTTATGATCGGTATCCATCCTATGGTATCTATACGTATATATTTCCTTATAGCGCAGAATGAAAGCATATTCTTTAAATCTTACCCTTGCTCCGGTTCGTAGCGCCTGTAATTCGTCTCGGCGTTGTGAAGACGGCGCACCGCTTCCTGTAAACGACACGGCAAAGAAAATAGACTTTAATAAAGCTGTTTCTGCTCACTTGTAAGGCTACTAAGCTACTCTTAGCTTTCGTTTGAGGCTACGCTACATTTAGCTTAGCTTGCAGTCATCGAACGTATTCTTACCGCTATCTTGGGATTGTGCGCCCGTCTCCTCTTTTTTGAGTCAGTTCCTCTCCTCCATGGACAAAAACCTGGGAGAGTCCCGAACGCTCCAGCGGAGCGAACCGCTCATTGATATCGGCAGTTTGTTGTTGGAGTTGACGAGACGATCCACTGAGAGCATTCAGCAGTTTCTTCTCGTCTGTCTGTGGACTGGCCGAAAGTTGGTGACCGCTAAGAGGAGTTGAAGGCGAGTTGAACGCGAGACGTCGTCCAGCCATTATTCACGAACCAGCAAAAACCAAACAAAGGAACTGGAGATACAGTTCTTCTGAATATAGTAACACACGTGTCTGTTTGTATGCTCGTCTTGCAAGTACTGCTGTATCAGTCATGCCTATGACCTCACACGTGATTGGACGAGGAGTCTAAGGGTCCTCCCAATCACATACGAGGTTATTGTTATACAGAAGGACCAGTATTTTAGGAAGACAAATGGTTGGGACTTTGAAACAGCTGATATGCTTAATGTAAAGCAGTGTTTTGGTGTCAGCGGAACGACTTTCCCTAGAAATCTGTACAGTGGTGCCTCTTTCTCCATTCCACCAGACACTCTTGAGTCTGACAGACATGCAATGTTGACAATGTATCATCAGATGTACCCGTGTGTCACTGAGGTTGAATGTTTTGCCATGACATGTAAACGGGTAACATATATGAATGTAACTTACTCAATCGATAGATGCAGAGCATAAAGCTCAGCATATGTTCATGCTAAGTGGTGTGGAAACACTAACAGTTTTGAGGAACCCGTCCTTGACCCTCTAGCAGAACTACGACCAGCCATTATAAAGCAGTTTATAGTTGTTAATGTTGTGTCAAAGTGGCATTTAAACATGTTCTTGCACAAGTTTCCTGGCTTCATCCCCACCCGGACAGACATTTTTATGGAAAGCCAATAGAAGTTTGGGGCTTGCAGGGAACAGACACGTCATACCCAGCATCATTTCTGCCAGTTGAGCGCATTGCTAGAAGATGTGTGGTTAATACATCCTCTATGCATTTAAGCAAGACCAAAGAAAAGGTCACTGTAATCCTGCCACTATGCACTGTAGTTGAGCTCTAGGAGACTGTGATCTCTGCAGACCCCTCATGCTGGCATGCTGATTCAAATGTTGTTTGCATGGAATGCTCATTATACCTCGATTAAAACTCATCTTTTAAAGAAGTTATTTTGTGTATCTTTTTTACATAACATTTGCCATTGCTAATGGCGTACACAGTAATCTAGCATATTTGAATTAAATAAATCAATTCAAGCTAAAATGTAAGCGTCTATAATTAGGCTACTGAGCCTGATCTATTTGTACCAGAGATTTTCTTACCTTTTAAAAAATGTCACCTGGGCTAAAACTTCCTCTGCGACCTGATTTGCATTTGTATAGCTCACAGCATTTTCATTTACATGTCAAAGCCTCCCTAGAATTAGGAGGAGGGGTTATGGGGACAACTGCCAAGGAGGCCCACATCAATTTCTGACAATTTACGGCAGTTTTCGTCGTTGCCCGCAAATTGCCGTAAACCTGAAATTCCACGACAATTTACAGTGCCTCATACTGCCGAAAATCCCACTTTTCATGCAGTGCTTCTCATCAACCAACTTGGGGGGATTGGAGATCCCGACACTCGTCACTTTTCACTCTCCACAGCGTAATTCACAGCGTCCTCAGCGCTGTGCCCTGCCTGCTGCTGATTGTGGTGAAGCTCTGGTAGCGGAGCAACTGGCCCTCCACCCGACAGAAAACAGACGACTGCCATGCTGAGAATGTCAGATAGTCCGGCAAAAGCAATGTGCTTTCTTCTGCTGTGACAAAAGTGGTACACCGTGTATAAAGATGCACAATGAAGAATGAAGTTATGAAATTGTACACATTTTGCAGCAAGCTATAGTTATCTACATTGTTAATTCCACCACGCTTTCATGCTACACTCTCCGTCTTGTCAGTCACTTGCTGTGTTGGGGGGTGAACACTTGATATCCCTTGTTACTTTGCAGCATTAAGCTGTAATTAAGCTACACTTTTCTGCACAGTTTCTGCAGCTTAACAGCTCAGCCACACGCAAGCATGTTCTTTCTCAACAAGCCACATTGTTTTGTGGACAGAATACCTGCATTTGCCAAATTGGGCATTCAATCTATAGAATAGAGAACAGTGCCTTGACCAGGGATTATTATTACTTTTTACAAGTGAAAGCTATGGAGCCAAATCCAGGCCAAAATATGAACAAATATGAACCTGAAAGTTTTGCTCTTGAACATTGAAAAATACAACAACAATGTATTTCAAAATAAAAATAAGTGGAAGAAAAGAATTATTGGATTGAATAGTTTTGTCTCAGCTCTTTTTTCATTCTTCAATTATACATATTTTTTGATTTTTAGCGAATTATATTTACGGTTGGAAATTTTGTATTTTTAGATTAAAATCTTATAACTTCAAGTTACAAACCTTTCAGATTGTATTTTTTCACATTCAAATTTTTGGCTTTGATCTGAACAATCGAACGCAGCGTAACATCCGTGCGATGGCGTCCAAGTTCGGAGACCGGATTAAAAAAAAAACCCAAACAAACGATACTACAGTAAAAATGAAAATGGTCACTCTGAAAGCAAACTGTAGCAGCGTGCCACAGTGGAAACGCTGTCGGCGTTCAGACTCACAGGGGCCGCCACGTGCTGGTCTAACTGTGATGTGCGCTGAAGCCAGGGCCAGATCATCGCAAATCGCCATCGTGTCTGAAAGAGACACAGAGCGCAGTGAATGATGGTGATTCGCACATCAACCCCACCTGACACAACAGAGTGTTGTTCAATGAGCACACACACCTTTTCCCATTCCGGGCCCAAAGGTCACATGTCTGTAAAAGTAGCCCATCGGTCTTTCTCTGGGGGCAGAGCTGTCGAAGAGCACACTTAATCTTCATGCAAAGTACCCTTAACGTCCAACACAGACGAATAATACAGCCCGAAACAGATAAATGAGTCTGCTGTGCAGAGGAACTCGGAGATAAACATTCACAGCTTCCTTCCGCTCTCCCTTTTCCCTCCCCGTTCTACTGTTGTGACCGTTCCTCCCACACACAAAGGCGGTCACGAGGCGGTATATATGATGCAGTGACAGATTTTCGAATATATCCATCTTGAGTAGGGGAAAGGAAAAAGGTTGGCTCCCTGAAAAAAAAGTCTGTTGAGGGTTTAATGCATCTCTCGGTGCCTTTGTTTTCTTGATGCATGTGAAAAATGAGGCCACGAATTGTTTTGACGCCTGAGGAATTGCTTTTCCGGCCATTTTCATTTATCAGTGAAGTAAAGACTGGGTGCATATTAGCAATGGCTGCCTGGAAAGAAAGCACACGCAGGCTGCTGTCGAGGAACCAGTGCTTTTACGCTAGAAAGGAAGATGACTCAAATAATCAATTGAGATGACACGGGTGGCCGTCAGACAGTCGCTAACATTCCCCGGCCCGTATTCCAAAATCATCAAGATATATTTTTGGGAATTGCAGAGAGAAAGTCACTTCCAGCCCGTAAGCCGTGAGGCTGAGTGGAATCGACAAATCACAACAGAAGCGTCTGTTGGGTGGCACAGGAAGACTGGGGCTGGCTTAACTTAATTGGTCCCAAATGCTCTCAACTCAGTTTGCAAGCGCAAACAAATGAGGGAATCTCAATTACCACATTTCTGACAAGTGTTATCTTTTAGGAAAACAGAGAGTTGCAATGATCAGTCTCCAGAAATTGTTTTTCCTTTTTCAATTCTGTCATTATTGTGTGTTAGTCTGATACCTGACAAAGTGATCTGCGCTATTTTCCTTCTCGGGTACTTTCATAATTTCACCCGTTGGAACGGATGCCCCATGTAGGGTCCTCTGCAGCATGCTGTGTTAAGATATGTTAGGGTTTCGGAAAGCTCTCCGTGAGTTTCCCCTGAGGAATCAGTGTAGTTCTTAAAACAAATAATTCCTTATTCAATCTTTCTCCCACGTGGCTGCTGTTGGGAAAACCTCCTGAAGATGTTCCTCTGGATCTCTTAGTGAATTTGGTCTCAGTAGTTTAAAGTTCAACACATCATATAGGGACAAAGTATCTGAAACTAAAGGAAAAACACTATGGGACATATAATTTACCCACACCAGGGGCAGCTCTGGATGTGTCTTTCAAATGATGCTCCCATCCCTGTTTGTTTCTGGAAGGATGACACCTTACGTCTCAGCAGACCAGTTCGACGACTTGATTTTCTAACACTCAAAGTGTGTACCTGAACGCACCAAACACGCTTGTTTGGAATTTCTAAAAGCCGGCTCCCATTTGCATTCACTTTGCAAAAGCATGCCCCCATTGTTATTCAATATCAGCATATTCTTTCCAGTCATTAATGCAGTAGCCTTTAACCTTTAACTTCAAAGGCCCTGCCTCATGGTCGACTGCCAGCACCACAAGTTTTCCCAAATCTAATCTATGAAAAAAGGTTCTGTTTTACCTTGTTTGTCACCGTGGTACTTGCAGTCAAATCTCTCAGCAACGTCTTCCCCCAATCGAGTGCCCCACGTTGGGCGCCAACTGTTAGGGTTTCGGAAAGCTCTCGAGGGTAGCCTCACTCCTTTGTTCAAAAAATCAAAAGAGTCAGCTTGCTTAAATTCAAAAATCAAAAAGTATTTAATAACTAAACAACGTTATAAGGAATACAATTACAAAGTGAAATACAAAGCGAACAGTAAAATATTTTGCGAAATAGAGAATTCTCTGAGCAAGTCTAAAGCGACTTATCAAAGCGGATGCAGGAAAATTCTAACAGTCCTTTCCCCCGCTTTGGTCCTTTGAAAACTCTTGAGGTGTGTCTTCTTTGGTGCATTTGAATGTCATTGGCTTCTCCTTCAAAGTGTCCCCTCCTGGACTGTCCCCTTCACATCGAGGTGTGAAGCTGCAGCTGTAACCTGAACCTCTCTGTCCTATCTGTCCCTCACATTCTAATGCATTCAATGTAGATACATTTGGCTTTATGCCTCAATGAGTGAATATAACAAAGCATGCATAGTTTGTCTTCGTCTTATAACTAGTACACCTTAATTACAACACATCATTAATGATCACCGTTCATCACACTTCATCATAAGATCTAAGACAGTTCATGTGGTCCAATTCTCAAGACATTTTCCTCAGTCGACTGCCTTACATTAAGTTGTTCATTTACTACTTGAAAGGAGAAAAAACTCCCCAAAACCCTCTTTGGGGATACAATTGGGAGAAATCCATAAAGAACGGCAACTAGCATCCGTCCCCAGGTTTTAACATCACATTCAGTGTGTTTACATGATGGTATAATTCTAATCTTTGCTTAGTCGGACTATGCTATCTTTCGGGGCAAGTGCTATTATCCCAATATACATGGCAGTGAATAAATCGAATCATTGGCCGAAAGCATGTCATATCCGATATGATAGGGGGCGCTGTTTTCATTACAACTAGTTGTGATGCAGCCATTTCCGCTTGACCGCTTCACCACTACCAACAACAACCAACAACAACAACATCAACATTACGTGAAAGATGGCGAACGGAGAGCAAGGTGTAGCTACGTCCCTCTACTTTTTGTGTATGATGTTAATAGGAGTACAGCGAATGCGAATGGCGCTATTGGCTGATTTGATAACGGAGAGAAGATGGCGTCGGGATCTCAAGCATGTACAAAGACGCAAAGTCCAGTTCCTTATCTGATTCATCGTTACATGCCGCAATAGTCAAACTATCAACTGGATCGGATCGAGTTATCCAGGGGTGTTAGTCGGATCGTAGGTGTAGGTGTTTACATGAAACGGATAATTTGATTTCTGTCCGCCTAAGCCAGTTATTCGAATCCATGTAACCACTCTGATTGTGACAGAATGTTAATGTGGACAGTGTTTATATGATTACATGACTATAAATTGTGTTTGATTCAAATTGCATTCACTTCATCTAACATGCTAATGTAATAACTAATATCTAACATCACACAAACTATAATTCTAACACTAAACATTATTACACGTACTATAACTAGGGGTGCGCTTAAATCCCTAACAGATACCAAACCCTGCATGTCATCCCCTCCCTCTCCTCTCGCTTAATCTGCATGCTGCACTACAACAAAAAAGCAGAAAAGAACTTCCTTTGAAAAAACAATGAGACAAACAGTTAAAAGTGCATCCCTCATCAGCTGCCTACTTTCAAGTTTGTGAATTGTGACTTTCACAGGATAGTTTGAAAAAGTTGTTGTCACAAATCAAAGCAAGCAAAGCGATGGTAAATGAACTGATCATTATTTGAAGATGTCTCGCCTAGGATTACCATTATCTGTCTATGATGTCTTTGGTGTCATTTCTTCTTTCTCTTCTTTGGTGTCATTTCATATATATATATATATATATATATATATATATATATATATATATATATATATATATATATATATATATATATATATATATATGTACATACATATATGAAGATCGTTGAAGGAGGATTGGAAGGGCTTGCCAATACAAACTCTCTGTGGTCCTTAAACCATGAACTGTACCACATTGCAACCATGTATACATGCTTCCAATTATTCAGATTCATTAGGCCAATCAACCGCAACAACAACATGAACACACTGGGGACATGAGGAAGCAATTAGCTCCATTTATCTGATTTAGGCTTCAAATCTCTCTCTCTCTCTCTCTCTCTCTCGCTCTCTCTCTCTCAAAATGGTCTTCTCAGCCTTATAGCATGACGATGGTAAGCATGTTATATATTTAATAAAGTCATTATTAGTTTGATAGCTCACACTCATTGACAAACAAGGCCACTGGATGGGGCAGCAGTTCGTATCAGGGTGAGTAATCTTTCATTTCATCAACAAGAGGCAGAAACACACAGTTCCAATTATTTTTGCAATACCAGAAAAAAGGCTCCTCGTCTCTTTCAAAACCTCTAAATGGGTCGCAATAGCCTGAGCTCTCTTCTATATGTAGGGGGCCAAACCAGGAAAACCACAGCTGCTACAAGCTTCAAACCGCAGGGAAACTGTCCGACTATATGTCTGTAGTTCTTGGTGAATATTTTGTATGCTTTAGTCGTTAGCAAAACTAAAGATGAAAAAAAAAACAGTAACCAAAGGACACTAGGATTAAAGTGTATTGGGAAAAACTCAATCAACAGACTAAACAACAATGGTTAGCTTTAATAATCCTCACGTAAGGATCGTTTCCAGAGAGTGGGGGCTGCTCCAGCAGAAGATAACTGCTTGTGTTTTGCTCTTAGATGCATTCGAATCAGGATCATGCCACATTGACCGCAAGCTATGCATAAGGTGCTAAAAAAAAAACCATATAGATTACAAGTTTCAATCTTTCAAAAATGTATGATTATACGTACAGAACTCTATTACTCTATCTTATACGTATGCGCCTGCTTCAAATACAACTTTATCCAACTGGGAATTTGTTTGGAAAGCAGGCAAACAAAATCACAAAATGTGAAATATGAATACTAGCAGTAATTGCTAATGCAGGCGTTTCTTAACTTATTTAGGTTTACTTTTTTCACACCACATCCAAAAATAAAAATCTTGAAGTCATTTAAAACCAGATCCGGCACGGCGAGCCGAAGCCGATGGTAACTATAGTTACTCGTTGGCTATAGCCAACGAGTGACTGAACACGGCCCCGTTGTGATAAACTATTGTTACAGTCCAACAAATTAGCCTAATCACCGTGAATCATTATGAATGGGTAAAAATCAATCAAGGCATTTTAGCATGATTAAACATCAATTCGAGTATTACTCGTGTGCAGCTTTGGAAGCATGGCCACAACTTTGTTTACTCTCAGGTTTCTCATTATCGCACATCCCACAAATAACAATCACAACACTCCAATCACACAATTTGGTTTTCCGTTTTAAAGGGTGTGTGAGATGCATGTAGTGGTAAAATATATTATAACATTGTTTTGTGCTAAAGCCTTGTCTCAAGTGTCCTGTATTTGACCCTGATGTGCAAAGAGCAGCATGATACAAAATGTTGATTTGCAGCTGTGCCCTGATAAGGGAGGGCGGTCAACTCGAGCTCATAGACGCTTCAAAACAAAGGACTTCTGTTCATGGCCTTGGTTCATATCTTATTCGGTACGAAAGTTCCGGATCCACGTTTTTACTTTATGTCAATTAATTATGATTTGCACCGGCCACTGAGGAGGATCTTGTGTGTGTGTGCGCTACCCTCAGCTTCACCTGGGTTCTTATCTCAACCTGCTTTGCAGCTTCTCGTAGCTGGCACGGAGAATGTCCTTCACATGTGTATAAAAAACTCAGCGTTTTTACTGCTCGGAGACGTCATTACACCGAGCGCTGAGATACGTGCTGGTGTGTTGGACCTCCTGCTTGCAAGCAATAGTTAGAGCCAGATATCTGCGGAGAATTGCTCATGTAATCTTTTTCTCTTCTAAATAAATGTTAACTTTTTTACTTTAATTGATCAACGTGCTGCAATTCTTCTCATCAACCAACTCGGGGGGGATCGGAGATCCTGACAGGTGCATAGTGGGAAAAGCTGAAAGAGTTAGATGATTCAGGTTTTTCCAAACGTGTTACTGCACATTCCTGCTTGAAAGTTGTGCACTGTCAAAGAGATCCTCTTTTCAATTATTATTCTGCACTGGCACCTTTTTGGGTACCAGCCCAGTCCCCTCCTTCACAAACAGGATTTAAACCCGGGAGTCTGCTGCTCGTTCCCATATGAAACAAAAAGTGAAAGTGGTCTTATTCGGTAACATTGTTGTTTGTCACGTAACTTGTTGTTGGGTAACATTTTACTAAAACGTATTTCAATGATTCGTTTTGAGAATCACAGTTTTGAGTCGGTCAAGTTTTCTTTACCCAAACAAAGCCAATTGGTGCCTAAAGCGGTGAAGAAAAAGACATTATGCATGTAGGGAGGATTGATGGATCGTCTCTGGCACACCAGGAAGTGGGACTCTGGCTTGGTCCACTACCTGGTTCACACAACCACACTCACACTTTCCTAACTAGTCTCCCATCAGATTTGTACCTCCTCTAACACATTCGCTGTTGCGTTTTTTATGGCATCTAAGACTGTTTTCGGCGTCAATGTTTTTTTTTGTTTTGGGCTTCATGCTACATTTTGCACTTCTATTAAAGCTGGCCTTTTTCTCCAATCTGATGTCTGATGTAGTCCGATGACTTGTCCCGTCCAGCAATGTAGAAATGTCCAGAAATAATGCGCAGTGATTCGTCGATATCCCAGGAGATGTTTTTGTCTGTAATCCATGTTTACTTGAATGAGAACCCTTAGAGAACGCAGCTATTCGTTCCTCAGGTGGAACGAGAAGAAAATCAAACTGGGATTATGGTTGTTTATTTGGTTGACTGCAATATATTTAGACAATTTTTTGTGATGGATTTTCAAGATCCCAAAAGGATAGTTTCTAATGACTTTGGGGATCCCTTAACCTTCCATATAGTGCCGCCATTAACTAAATTTCCCCCTTGACTCAGGGTATAAATTCTGCTCAATAGAGTCCTGACAGTGTATGATTAGTTCAAAAACTTTACAAGTGTGTAATTGAGATGAAAATGAAGGTTGAGTTCAAAGAGTGGTGGATATCCGGGCACGAGGTGCGAAGGGGCCGTTGCCCCCCCTCCCCCTTTAATTGAGGGCTTGGACTAATTCAACGTCGAGGCTGGTTTGATGCCTTTGCTACACAGTCTCTAGTTCTTTGTTTGGTTTTGTTTATCAGCATATGCCTGTCATGGGTAAGGCTGTATATTAAAAATGAAGTCATGTTTTCCTCATGTGTAATCACGATTGCAGCTCCTGGCTGATGTTAAGAGGACCACAAACCTTTAGTTGCGTCGTTGGCTCCCCTTAAAATGATGTACAGGTAATGGATGTGCTGGAGAAGGACACAACCGGAAAGCTTAATGATCTCCATCCCACTCATTAAAAAGGGTCTTCTGTAATTTAAAGCATTAGTCTTTTCATTTGGAGTGTTTGAGTAATTATGGGGTGCTGAGTACCGAGATGGACTCTCAAAAGGAGGTTCAAACTGTCAAACCGTTGCAGGATGAATTTAAAAATGGAATAAATTAATTCTTTACAGCTGACTGCATAATGCAAACATTCACACTGCTTCATAAACACGTGGTGGGCGGGGGGGGGGTCTTCATCGGCACGTGTTGGCCCATCTTGCACTGAGCCCAAACATTTACCCTGAGTCTGTGTAAAGTCTGTGGTGACCAAACCTCAGCAGTAAAGGCAAGCGGGGGTTTGAGTAAGAAACTCGTACAAGCAAATGACAAAAAAACTAATATCTACGACGGTTATATTCACCAAGGTTTAGATAAATATGTTGTTCTGATTCCGGGTTTGTTGTCCTTTGACGCGGTATTTGTGTGCACTTGAAGTCGTGCCTCCCGCCAGACCCAAACGGTTTGTTTTGCATGTGAAATAGTCGGGCTACTTACCTGAAGCCATGAGATACGTTTTCAAAATGATCAGAGGTAGCCGCATTATCTCTGCAAAACAAAAATGTGGGAGGATGAACAGGGATTCATGAGAATCACGGTTTAATTACACACTTAACAATATACTATAGCGGTTGTGGACACGTCATGGACAAAGGTCCTTGCTGCTGAATTTCTTGTAAAAATAGTTGTTTGTGCTCCCGGACAGCAAACAGGTATCGCTGATTAGATCGGTACTCTTTTTTTTACGAACTTCCAAAGTAGGGATGCTGTTTTCTGAGGTTTTCTATGTTCTGATAATAGTTGTTATTTTTAGGTAAGCGCTGTACTTTGGCTTGGGAAGGATTGTGGGGGGATTTTAAAATAAGTACGAGCTCTCTGATGACACCAGGACCGCAGAGAGACTTCACATCTTCCGCCGCAAACTAAAGACAACCAGACTGTACCTTGACTAAAATACTAACAAATTGTAGCACTTAAATTGTACCTAAAGCGCTACTTATCTAGCAAATTGTAAATTGGCTTATTTAAGGAAATTGCACTTTCTTGTTGCTTGCTCTTCTGTATCCCTGTGGTTGAATGCACTTATTGTAAGTCGCTTTGGAGCGTCGATGATGGCTCATCGACGCTCCGTCAGCTAAATGACATGCAGTGGAAAAAGTGTGTTTGTATGTTGCTCTTCATGCTACATTGGTTGCTCTGTCTAATAACAACACGGATGGGCTTACATTGGAGGTTATAGACAGCTTGCTTCGTTCTTTACGGATGCCAAACGGGGGCCTTGGTGAATCTTTGTCAAGAGCAAGCCGTCTTTGGGAGTCAAATAAGAGTTGTTGTTTTTTTCACTTGAGGCTTTGCTGGTAGTATTGTGATTGAGAATATAAACCCCAGTCCCTGTCCTTGTTGTGGGCTAGACACCTTATGTGCATATCATAAGTTTCTTTTTTGTGTCCTTCTGTCATGTCCAGGAAACGGTGTTAGTCAAGTTGTCTCGTGTCCCGTGATTTTATTTTGAAAATTAACCTCCGTCTTGTTTCAGGCAACTTGCCCCTTCACCCCGTGTGCTGGTCTGATTGTCTGCCCTGCCCCAGATTGTTTCCACCTGTGCCCCCACCCTGTGTGTATATACTGTCTGCGTCTCCCTTTGTCCTGTGCCAGTTCGGCTTGTCTCATGTCAAGGAACCGGTGTATGTGTGCATCGATAACGTTATCAAGTTTGTCTTCTTAGGTTTTGTACATAGTGTTTTCCTCAACCACGAGCGTTTTTTATTTCAGTGGCGCTTGCCTGTTTGTTAATAAACTTTTGATTTCCTTTGTCCACGAGTCGTGCGTTTGGGTTCAGGGCCATTGTCCGGTTGTGACACCTTCTCCTCAAAGTAATCTAAAAAAGGCAAAAGGGCAATTTCATTCAGACATTGGAGGAACTCACTGATTGTACCTTCTCAAATGATAATACTTCCCTTAATCCTTTCTACGTATCAATGTTACTTTATTCCCTTGGAGTTTTTTTTAACTGCCATTGTAATGCACATGTGGGAGAGAATGAATAAGTAATTTCCCTTTGGTGTGTCTAACTTTAATATCTGGAGTGAAATCCAGTTGAATATTATTACTTATTATTAATTATTAAGAGACGGGGACGAGGTTTCTTAAAATTAACCTGCTTGGACAAGTCTATCATGAAAAATACAGACTGAGGAGACAACTGCTCTTTTTCTTACACATAAAAGCTGCCACCTTTGGGATTGACAAATTAGTGTAAACACAAATTAGTCTGAACACAGTCTGCAGCGAGAAGGTTGCTTATTTACTGGCTGGATCGTCATTTAGAGCATCTGTGTTGATGGATCAATTTCCCTAATCCACAAATTAATAAGGATCTCACAGTCCGGTTGTTAGAAGTCAGAAGAGAAAAACAAATTTTGCGATGCTTGAAGTCAGGTTGATATCTATCCCCTTTTTATCAGACACTGAATTAAAAAACCACTCAAACTCTCTAATGAGCCAGAGGAAACATCTGAAAACTTGTTCATATTTCAGCATCAGTATTACTTTATGACAGCATTTCTGCTCTTTTAGATATTGCTGTCTGTGTGATCTTGTGTTCAGGTACATGCACCGATAAACCCCAGGTGATGCTCCACCAACTGCCCTTTCTCCCTAGTCAAATGCCTTTTCGCAGGACATTATTTCCTATTTTATTTTTAAATGAATGCCTGGGCCACAACTCTAAATTCAATGTAGTGTTGTAAAAGCCCAACAAAACTATGGACAGCATTTGAGACCTAACTCTCAAATTCCAGATTTCATTAATTTCTTTAGGAATAAAAATGTATTGGAGAAATTCTGTCGAGCGGTTGTCCGCCGCTCGCCCGCTCGTAAATAAGTGGTGGACGACTAGAGGTGAACAGCTGTTTTTTTGCCGTTTCTTCCTTTCTGTTTCTTTTTTACCTACATTCCTCATAAGTCCCTCCATGTTAGAAAAGTATGCTTAGCCATATATTCTGCTTCCTGCTGATGAGCGACAACGATAGTTTTGGCTGTATAGGAAAGATTCATAACGCATGGAAATTTGAAACTCGGGGGAAGCCATAACAGCAAGTGGAAGCTGGGATAGCATGAAACATTTTTAAGCATTTAGTGGGATCAATCTAGCTGCTCGCCATGCAATGGGAACTTTTCGAGGCTGCTTGAATTTATGGGCCTTTTGATCCACTGCTGTCAGACAATCTAGACAAATATGGAAATGTCGGCGGGGGGCCACACAATTTATCTGGACTCTGGATGATGAGTTCATTCAGTTAATGGCAGAAAAGGTATTGCGTGCCAATGTCAAAGAAGCCAAAGATGGCATATATCTCGTCAACGTTGTTGGCTCAAGACCAAATGTCCTTTATGTTCATCATCAGCTGGCCTTTTTAATTCAATATGTCCAAAAGAAGAGTGGGGAGCCTGTTGAAAGGTTTTTAGAATATGCACTAACACACGGTCGTCGAGCATATGGAGACGACACTCAAATCTGCCTTAAAATAATTGGATTTGTGATCCATGTTATAACGACGTCAGTAATGTGGCTGGTAATTATTCCCTATTTCACGCAGATGAAGCCAAAGTACACTGTTGAAAAAACAGGCCTTCTTTTTTTTTAAAGGGTGAATTTATTAGTAATTATCTGGGATTCCTTGATGCGGCAGGTGTAGCTGCGTTGAGGCAGAATTCTTCAATGGATGGACAAATGGGATTTCCGTGAGTAAGACGGAGTGCTGTAAACAAAGAAAAAGAAAACAATAGTATGAAGCATGTCAACTGAAAACAGTGACGGGTGCCCCTGAAAATGCATTAGCGACTGCAGTCTCAGCGGACCTTCTCGATACAACTTAATTAAAGTGACAAATTGATTCATGCTACGTATTCTGTAAATTTCACTAACACAATTTACGGACACAGTTGATCATTTCTAAGGCTATGGAACAGAGACCAGAACTCAGCAGCAAACAACGGATACAAGGAGGCGGACTGAAGAATGTCATGTTTTGGCAGTCTGCAGGTTGTGCAATGTTCACAACATAATGAGTTATTGATTCTTACAGGAATTGCAACAACGTCCAGAGTTTTCTTCAGTACAACTGAATCGACGCACATCGGAGAACAATATGAAGGATTTATTGTGCAGAGGACCGTTGACAGTTTATTACAAACAGTAATTCACATGCTTAAGCGATGCGTTGCCTCACACACATTTACCTTTTTGTGTATCTGACTTGATTACATTGTACACTGTTCAGTATCCCTGTCTAAGCCATTATGTGCCCTTTAACCTCACAATGGCTACAACTCCTCTGCTCACGTCACATGTCATTTCCCCGTTTTTTTATTGCGCGCCGTGTGTTCTGTGTCCCCCCCTGCCTCCAGTCACCTCCCATGGCCTTGCCCCTGATTGATGCACAGCTGCCGACAATCCAGCTGATTACCAACTGCAGGTTGACACACCAGATCCTGATCCCCGCTAATCACCTCCTGGCAGTACATCAACTTCCCGTTCTCACAGACTCCGGTGCTGCGTGCAGTCGACGTGGTTCAGTCCTAAGTTACCCTCTCAGCTCGTGTGAGCCTGCCCAGACAAGCTCGCTGTTCCAAATTAAAGTCACTTCTGTACCCTGAGTCCTGTCCTGTGGTTGCTATGCAGCGCTTCACCAGACTCCGGTCGCAAAAGATGAGGAGAAAAGAAAAGTTTCTGAATTTAGTGTCTAATTCGGAAATACGAAAAGACACGTGTGAACTGTTTATGTTTAAGTCCTTTATAAAGAAATGTCCGCAATGAATGAATGCCCAACAAAATGGGTGGAAATATTGAATTATAAAAAAATAAAACTACCTGAGAAACATGACGTGATGATAAAATCAGCAAACCTTTGCAAAACATCTCGTACGCAAACCACAGCGACTCCACATCGGAGGCAACAAGACGAGGCTGCTGTTCTTCAAATCAAATAATTGACCCACTTAAGAATTTAGGCCTTCAAAAGCACTAAATATCTTGAATAATTTATTTGCTAATTTAGTCAACGTCAGGCCTGCAGTCTGCGCCTGAAAGCCACGGTGGTGTTTGTGTGATGCGTGTGGTTTGTGTGCACTGTGTGTGGTGTATATACGTTATCGAGCCCGTAGCTCGCTCTGTATATGCGGGGAGCTCGAAGCAGCCGGAACACAGTAGCTGTTTTCAACGTGACAAATAGCAGCCTTGGGAGACGTCCTAGGGCCACTGGTGTGGATGTGTGACGGAAGAGTCAAAGGGAGGGAAGGTGAGGAAAACACATTTAGGAGGGGAAGAAAACGAGGTGTTAATGGCGAGGAAGAGTAAATGAAAAGGAAGGAGAAAGAGCACAAGATGAGGAAGAGTGTGGGTTGAGCAAAGCAAGGATAAGTAAAAAAAAGTGAAGAGTAAAATTAGAAAGAGAAATAATGAACTGATGCAAACTTGCAGAGGGTGGGGTGTCCGTCTATACTGAACACAAAAATAACCTCATTCATATTCTGTTTCACCCCAAAATGATTTATTTACAAATACAGACACAATGACTTTACTGCATCTATTGGCGGCCACTTAATCGGGCCATGATGAGGTCAGTCCCTGATCAGATTCTCTATGCACTCAGATTGAATTTGTAGACGTGTGGAATACCCCGCAACGCTTGAATGCCCAAATCCATTTGGAGCCTGTGAAGAGGAAACATTTCACTTTAAACAGCTAAATCAGGTGGTTGTTCTGGAGTAAGGGATGTGTGAGAAGTACAAATGTCTCCAAGCGTCTCTGTCTGTTGATTTGCATGCTTGTCTTTCGAATTAAACCCAACATGGCTCTAATTAAAATGAATAAACGCTGCCTCAGCAGCTCAGGATAATGTGTGTTTGTGTGTACTGCAGAAGCAAGGTTGACCTTGGATTTGTATTTATTATTTCTTTTTTCAATCAACTATTCAAGCTTCTTCTCCAGTTGAACCAGGCACTGTGGCAGAAGCTTTTACAGAGGAGGTTTTCACTACTGCTCCAGTGATTTGTCTTTCAGTCTCTTTTGCACGCAATCCTGCAGGTACGAAACCTAAAAAGGCTGTTGTCAACCAGAAGGCTGAGTTTGAAGTTGAGTTCGGTCCAAGCAATCGTGCTGGAAGAACGGGGGGGAGGGGTGGGGGAAAGGAGAAGGATACCAGTATGTTTGCGTTGGTTACGAAGATGACAATAATGAGCAATGGTCCTTATGACTAAACTTGCAATCACATAACCACAAAACCTCCACGCTCGGACCAAACTGGCCTTCAAACTCAACCTTTTTATTTTGCTCCCAACTTTACACCTGTTAAGTTTTGTGACGTGTAATACAGTTGAAATGCTATCATGGTGGACATAAACATTTTGGCTAAGTGGGGAAAAAACTCCTCTCTGGTAGTTCCCTCTATAAAAGTCTCAAACAACACATGATGATACTCTCATACTCAAAACCATCCCAGCGTCACTGTCCTGGCTGATAACAAACGGGACAAAGACTTTGATTAATGCAGATGTGTTGCTTATGTCAGTTATCATAGAAAAAGTGCACAGGAGGATCAACCTGAGTCTGTTTTTTAGGACCTTGCATCCGCAGTTGGAGGCAGCCCCATTCATTTTTGCTTTAATATGAAAAACCATCTTTAATACATTTCGGACTTACTGGTAATAAATCACAGAGGACATGTCTGCCTCTCTCTAAGCAAGGATAAAAACAAGTTCCCTGTGATAGATCGCCTCCCCCCGAGAAATTACATTCTGATAGGGTTGAATGGGAACCAGAGACTGCATAGAAGATACAATGGGAGAAATTCTTGGAAATGGGCTAAATAGAATTGGCCTCTTGATTAAATCAATTTGAAGATCTTCTTTAAATGGACCCACAATTATTGACCTTTTGTGTTCCCAAACGAACTGCTCTCCCTTGTATTCACGAGTCGTGTTGGAGAATGTCAGCGTACCTCTTCAGCCATACTTCTAGTTAAATAAATATATAACTTCTTCTATATGTGTTAGCACAAGGTTTAAATCTGCTTTATTTAAGCAATTCATGGTGAGCCCACATGTTTTACTCGGTATGTTTTCATGGTGGATGAGTTTTGTCTTCGTCGAGAGTTTTAGTGCAAATTGTCTTTTGGAGCAAAAACTGTTTTTATCTTTTTTCGTACTTGCCGTTACAATCAAAGTCGTTCATTCCACGCACTTGCTGTGAATTCAACCTTATGTGAACCTGACTGTGGTAGAAAAGGGACAAATAATTGCGGTGAAGCTGACTCTTTGTGTGTCTGACAAGCCTTAAATGATTAGTTGCAGAAGACTATCTTGGCCTTTTTTTTTCCTCTCCAGGTTGAAGCACCGAGCAGTCGATTTTCAGTTGGCATTCATGCAGGATTATAAATATGCTGTGAGTTTCTATCCTGAGTCAACACAAAAATAGTGGAGGAACGGCTGTTTCACGGAGTACGGAGTTACTTGTTCCCGGAGACTATGGCGCATTGTCTGAAATTAAAAGGGGGGGAAAGTTGTTCCCATCCTCTCCACTAATATTATTCTGCTATTACTGTACCATCATTTATCATCTTAGGAACAAAGCAACAAAGAGTTTCATAAAAGACGATGATGGTCCACTTCTACACGGCCATTATCGAGTCCATCCTCTGCTCCTCCATCACCGTCTGGTACGCTGCAGCCACAGCCAAGGACAAGGGCAGGCTGCAGCGTGTCATCCGCTCTGCAGAGAGGGTGATCGGCTGCAATCTGCCGTCCCTGCAGGACTTGTTCGCTTCCAGGTCTCTGAAGCGTGCTAAAAAGATTGTGGCCGACCCCTCCCACCTTGTCTGTCTTGTTGTCTTGTCTGTCTACTGTCGCGCACTAACCGCCAAGACAAATTCCTTGTATGTTTGGCATATTTTGGCAAATAAATGTTTCCTGATTCCTGATTCCTGAAAAGTGTCTCACATCGGCATGATACTGCAGAAACATGCAATAATGTAAAACAATTGGTTCGGTTTTGGTGACCAAATTACTTACAAACAACGTACTCAGGTGCAACTCATTACATTGAGTCACTGAACAATCATAAAAACGTTAAGTCTGCATTTACTTTTGGTTTCACAAAGTACACAATCACTGGTCTCCTGGGTATTTTTTCTGTGTTTGTTTGACACCCCCACCCCCCACAGTGGACTCTTCTGCTTGTTATATAATTACTACTTGTCCCACTTGTTATTCCATCCATCCATCCATCGTCAAACCGCTTATCCTGCACACAGGGTCGCGGGGGGGCTGGAGTCTATCAGCCAACTTCGGGCGAGAGATGGGGTACACCTTGGATTGGTCGCCAGCCAATCGCAGGGCTACACAGAGACACACAACCATTCACACTCACATTCACACACCTACGGGCAATTTAAAGTCCCCAATCAACTTGATCCCCAGAACATGTCTTTGGACTGTGGGAGGAAGCCGGAGTACCCGGAGAGAACCCATGCCCGGAGAGAACCCATGCAGACACGGGGAGAACATGCAGACTCCACACAGAAAGGCCAGTGGGCGGAGTGGAACCCAGACCTTGTTATTGCACTAATAGAAAAGACTTCTCTGAAGGATATCAAAATGATTGACAGTGAGAAATAAAGGCTGGCAAAATGAATGGGTATTAATTGATCTCAAGCCGACAGAGTTCAGAGAGAGAGGGCGAGCAGTCAGCGGCGGGGATTTAAGGGAAAGAAACTTATCACACTTAAAAGTTATGAATGGGATCATGAATCAAACCCTGTGATTCCTTTTATTTTCCACATAATAATGTGGAGAAGAGGACATTTGAAACAATTGGTGTGGTGAATTGATTGAGAATGTGATCGGGTTGTTCTTTCTTTTTCTATAGTTTTTTTTTCCCATTCTTGCATATTAGTCAGATGATCAGTAGCACGCTGCATGCTAAGTTCCCGGTTGTCGTCGCATTCATCTGTTCCCTTTCTGATTTGTCTGGATGACAGGGAAGAGGTTGAGGCAATTACGATGGTGTACGCCGCATTACACCCAGGGAATCCGGTTGGAATCCTATTCATCGGATAGATACAGTACATGTTTGCACATCATCATTCATATTATCCATGTCGCCGCATGAATTCTGTGTGTTTTTTGGTTGGATACGGGATTCTGGCTTGTGCTAAGATTCAAATCCGCAAGAACTCTATCCTCTCACATTGCACAGCTCTCCTGCAGCGAAACCCGCTCCCTCTTTCATCTCTAAGAATTATTTGACTAGGGCCCACTCAAAAACAAATAAAAGCAATGAAATAAATCCCTTTTGAAATTACTCTTTTGAAATTATTAATTGATTAAAGGCAATTGTTTTTGTGGATAAATGTAAGTTCCTTCTAAATTAAATATTTACATATTTTGATCTCATCTTAATTGACGGCTTTCAACAAGACTTTGAAAACTATCCTTGTATACTAAGTAGAAGAGGTTCAGAGTTTTAAACCCAGCTAAACAGAGAAGATATGAACCAGATTGCCTGATCCAAATAGCGGATACGTTTATCCCTTGGGGTATGTTGAGGGACTGCAGGTGATACGGCGGGAAAAAAATAATAATTGGCATCCACTCAAGAATCCTATTAAAATAGTTATTTAATAAATATTCAATATTTATTGAATCCACGAGGTGCAGCGCACCCAAAGCTTTGCGTTGTTTCAGTGTTAACAGTTTAAGAAATCAGACGCTGACAGCACAGCACTGTGCATTACATATTTCTTTTAGCAAAAGGCTTTGCACTGCTTAGGGGGGGTACTTGGCTGAAATAAATATTTACTAGGGGGTACATCACCAAAAACAGTTTGAGGACCACTGGCCTGATCCACTGCAACAACCTCTGAACAATGCTTATTATTTTCCTAAGATTTTATGCTTGAAGTAGTATGAAATAAGTTGCACTCGTTAAAAAGTACAATTAGGGAGATGATGACTAAAATATACAATTCCCTTGAAGCTAGAGTGTGAAGTATGAGAACTAAACATTATCACAACATCATTTTAGATATACACTTAAAACACTAGACATTCCCATACTAACATTGGACAATTAGGTCCATTGTTTCGTATCAGTCCATTGAGATTTGGACAATGCGTTTGCAATATATTTCTACCGCCTCATTTATATTCAGCAATGTGCTGTTGGGCTCCATTGTAGCTTGATTCAAAGCATTTAAACCAACGGAGGTCAGCAAAAATAAGACTTTCAGCGAGTGCTATGTTGATCACATAATGGTCCATAAAAAAGAATAGATATATATTTACCAAGTGTCATGATGGGCCATGGCTTAAATGCACCTTTTTGTCTTCATAAACATTATACAACTAATGCGTTTTAGCTTGTTTTTTATCATCGGCATGGAGCTGCAACGCAGCAAACAACGGCTGCCTCAAGGCCACGGTGCTATAACTGTCGTCTTGAATTAGATCCCCCCCCTTTGCTATCACACCCTCTATTGGGTCCTACGTTGTTGGGGTTGGAGTTTTATAGTATTAATTTCTTTTAGCCTTCTCCAGTTTTTTCTCAATGCCGATGTGTAATTGATACAAAATGTAAGCGAACGCATGTTAATAAACACGCTGACAGCCAATACTTATTTGTGTTATTTGTTATTTTCTGGTGACAAGCATTCATGACAGTGCATGAGTCAGCTGATTGGTTCTTTTCATGTCGCTCAAACTGCACTCACCAAAGTATTGATCCTTCAGCTCAGTTTGCCTCTCACTGACTATGTATGTTTTCATCTCTGTCAAGGCCTATTAAGAATAAAAAAAATGTCTGGAGATTCTCCTCGTTTTTTTGTTGTTGTTTTTTTTTCTGTTTTGGAAGGCACTGGAATATTGAAAGCAGCTCAGCACTCTGCCTGCTTTGAAATCCAGGAGGCGGGATGATACTTATGTATTTGCTGCGCTTTCCCGCTGTCTTTAATGGATGCTATGGAGTCAGTGAAGAGAGAGAGAGAGAGGGGGAAGAAAGGGTTGTTGGTACCTCATGTGGCTGTGGATGCAGGTATTGAACCGGGCCCTGAATAAAAATGTCAAATACTGACATATGTTGCGTCCTTCCGTCACACAGTGACATGATGGCACGAGGAGGACAAATCTCTGCCCCCATCTCCCTCCATCGGCCATGATCTCAGGCTTTCTCTTGTACCCATTGCACCACCTCTTCGCATCGTCCAAATGGGAACCAATTTAGGTGTTGCGCAACGCACCGGGGAATTAAATCCTGGAACCCACCGTGTTCGGTAATCACCATTTATAAATTCACAGAATATGATTCCAATTAAATCCACAATATGCCATCTCCCATCACTGGGTGTGAACGGTGGCGGCGGACCAGACGGGCTTCATCTTCAGGTACGCAGAATTGGTGGAAGGCTTTTTGCAGCTGACAAAGTGAAAAGCAGGGGTATTAGGCAGGGGAGGAGAAAAGCACTGAAGTGCGTTTATGCATGTGTGTGTGTGTGTGTGTTTGCAGGGGCGTGTGACTATGCGGGGGAGAGACGATGGAGGGAACCATATGGACTGTGACTTCCATGCAGCCCAGCAGGAGGTGTCCACGGAGCTGTCTAGCAGTGCGTTAATCTGGGAGGTTTTAATGGCAGAGGCACGACGACAGTGGTCGGCTTCTTACTGCTACAGAAATTCCACTAAAATGATAATGTACTTGAAATAAGATTCATAGTTATATCGTGTTTCTTGCTTTATTAATGTTCTTGCACAGAACACTTTGCTTTTACCATTTTACCATAAGAGAAAACCAGCCCAACCAGCTTTTTTCTCCTCTTGTGCATTTTATTTAAATACCAACGTCAGATGGGGATTAGGGTTTATTGAAAAAATAAAGGACAGCAAGTTTTTCTGTCTACATTGCCAGCTCAGCTCAGCCTGCTTTTACTTTTTTACGCGTTTGCAAGAGAGCGAGAGGACGACGAAATGAACTAAAAACAAGACTGAAAACTTTTATGTTCAGCTTCGCCTTCTGCTAAATGTTACCTACATTGCACTTTTAACCTCTGCCCTCTGCCCAACAGGATTGGACTTTGACTCTTCTGGTCAAAGTCAAAGTGTGGACCTCCGGTGAGGATCTTTCAATGGAACTGTGTCAAGCTTGACTTTAATTTAGCTTTAACTGACTTTTTTAAAGGCTTTTGGCTTAAAGGTGTTTTACAGGCTGGATGTTAACATTGTTTCTGTGGTGCCGGCACATTTTTCTAACACTTCTTGTGCCACCACCACCAAATGAGTTGAAGAGGCACATATACAATTGTGCAAGTTACCAGAAGTACTTCAGGCTATTTATGCTTTTTCTAGAATCTGCTTATTTCCTATCATTCTGAGCCATTTGAAGATTTCAACAAAAATGATATTGGATCCACCGGAAACTATAGGCCCAAATGTGTTAATGCAAACTGAATGGATCTTGTCTTTCAATAACACCAGAAGACCCATTTGAACACACATCGTTCTGCTTTTATATATTAATGTATTGTGCTACTGTCGAAATGTGTTTATGATCTCGTGTCCTTGCTGGTTATTTGAGCAGGAATAAGGAATTACTGCCTCTTCTTTTGTTCAGACTGAATTAGTGAATTAAATAACACTTTCATTTGATTAAATAACTGTATCTTCATCTATGTGGGTTGTGTTTGCTCTAGTAATGTGACAAAAACACAATTATCATCCGTTATTTGGTGCATTTAGCCCACGCTTTGCAACCTATGGGCTCGTCAGCCTTACAACATGAGATTCATTCGAACACTTGTGAAGACTCATACAACACACTTTGATGTAAAAGACCTACACAGGTCGGCCTTGATAGAAAAAACATGTTGCTCCATTTCTCCATTAGGACGTCTGTAGACTATTAACACGCTTGTCTCACAGCGTAGCCGGTTCAGTTTGTTGGGTCAGTAATGATTTACTTTGTGGCCTTTCTCATTATTAAATAAGCTGTAATAATAAAAATATCTACTTTTATATGTGTAAACATCATATACAAAATAAAGCAGAACATTATTTACACCATGTTTAAAATGATACATAATGTGCAACTGCATCAAGTGATCATTTGGCGTCGTACAACGCTTCATTTGCTTTGGTTTTACTAGTTTTATAGTAATGTACATTTAAGGCCCAGTTGTACGATGGATTGATATTTGCTCAGCTTTTCTCTGCAGTAATCCCCCATGCTGGGAACCTCATCTCTACCTATCGTATCGGCAGTTTTATATCAAGGAAAAAAGGATTTCATTTCTTTATAGATCTGTTTAGAGACAGAGTGCAACGTCCGCTTTTGTTGCAGCTCACTTCCGTTGTGTTACGTTGCTCCAAACTATCAACCCATCAATTGCAAACCAACACACTGTATATGGATGGTGCCATGTGTCTTAAAGACTGTAAAGCTCTGTGACTTTGGGGAATGCAAATGAAACATACATTGATCTGGTTTGGTTTCGGCCCAAAGACCGCTTGATTAAGGTTGTGCAAATATAATGTTGAATTATATGCCAAATTAAACCATCAGCGTAAATAAAATGGCTCCTTCTCTGTGTCTGAGACTGACTCTTTGCCCAACAAGGAGCCAGCGGAGGGACCTTTTTCCTGGAGAGAGTGTGACACTGTACAGCTAATTCTTTGTTATATTACTCAAGGCAAGGCAAGGCAATTTTATTTGTATAGCACTTTTCATACACAAGGCAGACTCAAAGTGCTTCACATTATAACATTTCATACAATAAAGTGAAATAAAATGCAGGAATTAAAAGACAATTAAAACAAATAAAATTATGAATTAAAATCTTATTTAAATTGTTTAATTAAAAGCAGAGGTTAAAAGTGCAATGTAGGTCAAATTTTAGCAGAAGGCGAAGCTGAACATAAAAGTTTTCAGTCCTGTTTTAAACGTGGTCAGAGTTGGGGTAAGTCTTAAATCTTCAGGAAGTTTATTCCAGCTGTTTGTTGCGTAGTAACTAAATGATGCTTTCCCATGATTTGTATTTACTCTGAGAATCACTAACAGATTGGTGTAGAAGATCTTAGTGATCTTGAAGGCTTATGTAGTGGAAGCATATCAGTGATATACTTTCGCCCTAAACCATGTAGTGATTTATATGTGAGCAGTAGGATTTTGAAATTAATTCTCTGACATGCTGGGAGCCAATGTAAGGATTTAAGAATTGGTGTAATGTGCTCACATTTTTTGGTCTTTGTTAGAACTCTAGCAGCAGCGTTCTGAACAAGCTGGAGCTGCCTGACAGTTTTTTTTTACTTTAAACCTTTCTTTTTTAGCACCAAATACAATGATCTCAGTTTTGTCTTCATTTAGTTGTAGGAAATTTTGACACATCCAGTCTTTGATTTGCTCAATGCACTGGCACAGAAGATCTATGGGGCGATAGTCGTTTGGTGATAGCGCTACATAGATTTGGGTGTCATCAGCGTAGCAATGGTGGTCAATTTTATTTCTTTGCATGATTTGTCCTAGTGGGAGCATGTAGATGTTGAATAAAGTCGGCCCTAAGATCGAATCTTGGGGACTCTACACGTTACGTCGGTTGTTTCTGATACAAAGTCACCAATGGAAACAAAATAGTTCCTGTCTTGTAGATATGACCTGAACCAGCTTAAGACTGTGCCTGAGAGCCCCACCCAGTTTTCCAACCTGTCCAAAAGTATTGAGTGGTCGACAGTATCAAATGCAGCACTGAGGTCTAATAGCATTAATATTGAAGTTTTGCCAGAGTCTGTGTTAAGACGGATGTCATTTACAACTTTAATAAGGGCCGTCTCGGTGCTATGAAGAGGTCGAAATCCTGACTGGAAGTTGTCGTGGCAGCCAGTTGAAGCCAGGAAGTGATTAAGTTGTTGTAGGACAACTTTCTCAATTATTTTACTTATGAAAGGTAGATTTGAAATTGGTCTGTAGTTGTTGATAAAAAGATGCATCTAGGCTCCGCTTTTTTTAGGAGAGGTTTAATAAGTGCAGCTTTTAAAGGTTTTGGGAAATGGCCTGTATGAATAGAGTTATTAACTATTTGCAATACGTCTGTTGCTAGGCAGTCAAAACATTCTTAAAGAAGTTGGTAGGTAGAGCATCAAGACAGCAGGTGGCACCACTGGCACCACAGGCTTCCACTAGAGTTTGAGAGTCAATGGCCATCCATCCATCCATCTTCAACCGCTTCTCCGGGGTCGGGTCGCGGGGGCAACAGCTCCAGCAGGGGACCCCAAACTTCCCTTTCCCGGACATCTACCAGCTCTGACTGGGGATCCCAAGGCGTTCCCAGGCCAGTGCAGAGATATAATCTCTCCACCTAGTCCTGGGTCTTCCTGGGGCCTCTTCCCAGCTGGCCGTGCCTGAAACACCTCCCTAGGGAGGCGCCAGGGGCATCCTCACCAGATGCCCAAACAACCTCAACTGGCTCCTTTTCGACGCAAAAGGAGCAGCGGCTCTACTCCGAGCTCCTCGCGAATGGCTGAGCTTCTCACCCTATCCCTAAGGGAGACGCCAGCCACTCTCCTGAGGAAACCCATTTCGCCGCTTGTACCCGTGACCTAGTTCTTTCGGTCATGACCCATCCTTCATGACCATAGGTGAGGGTAGGAACAAAGATTGACCGGTAGCTCGAGCTTTGCCTTCCGGCTCAGCTTTCTTTTCGTCTAACGGTGCGGTAAAGCGAGTGCAATACCGCCCCGCTGCTCCGATTCCTCCGGCCAAACTCACACTCCATCTTCCTCACTCGTGAACAAGACCCCGAGGTACTTAAACTCCTTCACTTGGGGTAAGGACACATTCCCTACCTGGAGTAGGCAATCCATCGGTTTCCTGCTGAGAACCATGACCTCAGATTTAGAGGTGCTAATCCTCATCCCGACCGCTTCACTCGACTGCGAAACGCTCCAGTGAGAGTTGGAGGTCACAGATGGAAGATTCCATCAGGACCACATCATCTGCAAAAAGCAGCGATGAGATCCGCAGCCCCCCGAACTGTAGACCCTCCTCCCCCCGACTACACCTCGATATCCTGTCCATGAAGACCACAAACAAGATTGGTGACAAGGCGCAGCCCTGACGAAGGCCAACCCCCACCGGAAATGCCTTCGACTTACTGCCGAGCACCCGAACACAGCTCTCGCTTTGGGCATACAAGGATTGATGGCCCCAAGCAAGGACCCTCACCCCGTACTCCCGCAGCACCTCCCACAGTATCTCTCGGGGACCCGGTCATACGCCTTCCAAGTCCACAAAACACATGTAGACTGGTTGAGCATACTTCCAAGCCCCTCTATGATCCTGAAAGAGTGAAGAGCTGGTCCGTTGTTCCACGACCAGGACGAAAACCGCATTGTTCCTCTTCAATCCTTGGTTCGACTATCAGCCGAACCCTCCTTTCCAGCACCTTAGAGTAGACTTTACCCGGGAGGCTGAGTAGTGTGATACCCCTGTAATTGGCACACACTCTCTGGTCCCCCTTTTTGAAGGGACCCCCGATCTGCCACTCTTTTGGCACTGTCCCAGACTTCCACGCAATGTTGAAGAGGCGTGTCATCCAAGACAACCCCCCAACACCCATTGCTTTTAGCATCTCTGGACAGATCTCATCAATCCCCGGGGCTTTGCCACTGCGGAGTTGTTTGACTACCTCAGTGACCTCCACCAGGCCAATGACGATGATCCCTCCTCCGCCTCCAGCTCCGCCTCCACCAAAGAGGGCGTAGTAGTTGGGTTCAGGAGTTCCTCAAAGTGTTCCTTCCACCGCCCGATAAACCTCCTCAGTCGCGGTCAACAGGGTCCCATCCCCTACTGTACACAGCTTGGATGGTTCCCCCGTTTCCCCCTCCTGAGGTGCCGGATGGTCTTCCAAAAGCACTTTGGTGCCGACCGAAAGTCCTTCTCCATAGTTACCCCGAACTCCTCCCATACTCGCTGCTTGCCTCCATCACGGCAGAGGCTGCTGCCCTTCGAGCCTGTCGGTGCACACTGCAACTGCCTCTGAGTATCCCACGGATATCATAACCCGGAAGGCCTCCTTCTTCAGAGTTAATGGCATTAAAGCTTGTCATCATTGCTGTGTTACTTTTGCCTAAATAGGATGGTGATCCAACATTTTTCTTTGAGATATTAATGGCGCGTCTGATGCCTTCAATTTTATCAGTATAAAAGAACGCAAACTCGTTGCATTTCTGTGGGAATGGAGTTCAGGTGGTATTTGTGTCAGGGTTGGTCAGTCTGTCAACAGTTTCAAATAGGGTTTTGCCTTATTAGTGTTGTTGTTGATGATGTTGGAGAAGAATGTTTCCCTAGCACTTTTTAAGTCTAAATTGTAGGCCCGGAGGCGCTCTTTATAGATGTCATGGTTAATGTGAAGTTTTGTATTCCGCCAGATTCGTTCAGCCTTCCTGGAGCCTTCCAGCCACAATTTCCAAAATTCTTTCTTCCAAGTCAGACACCATATCCTCCGGGAAGCAGAGTACTTTGGTGTCGTTACTACTTTTCATATCTTTTACACAAAAATCACCCACAATCAGATTTTCAGGCCCTGTCGTTAGCTTTCTCTGTGGCTTTAAGTTAGCAGGTCTTACCCTGCTGCGTGGTGGTGGAGGGTTATCCAGAAATTTAGAGGGGGATCCATGGTCCTGCAACAGTGGAGCAAACCTGTTTTGTAGATTTACACCTGTTTGCTGGGGAGGTTTCTTGGTAGTTACCCTCTTCTCAGTTGTCCGCTGCTTTGTTCTACGGAGCACGGGGGTTGAGGAGGCGTTATGCCTGGATGGTAACGCAGGCCAGTCGGCCAGATCACAGCTATCGGGCCGCTGGGTCCTGCCAGTTATCCGTTCTCCCTCGTCAGGTCTTCTCTTTGGCTTTGCACCAAGTGTGGTCCAGGGAGGATTGTCGCTGGTAGATTTATTACCCTGTACAGAGTCCTCCAGTTTCTTCATAGTTCCATCATTGCTAGTTAGCTGGGTTCTAGCATACTCTTGTCAACTGTTTTGAGTCATTGCTAGAGTGGTGTTGTTCCCACATGGTCCATTTACTTCTACATTTACCTCTAACCGATTAACTTTTGTTTCCAGCAGTAAAATCTTCTATACGAGTTTGTGGTAATCTTCCGTAGAGAAGGGAGGCATCTTCTGCTAATTACCTTTAGCACTGTAGCACAGTCTCAGGCTTATCTTGTTTGGTAGGCCTCCTCGCGTAGCGTTGAGGAAGTCGTAAAAATATTGAAAAATGCCTGTTTTATCTAAAAGAAAATATAATCCCACTGGTTTTGTAAGTATCCAGGAGCTCCTGATCTTTGTTTCGTTAAGCGATTGCCGTTGCCAGAGGTGAAAGTGGACAAAATGAGCGGAGCTGCTCGGAGCTGCTCCTGGGTGTGACTGGTCTCGGTGCGAGAGAAGAGACAACCTGCACATCAAAGCAGAGAGCTGGATCTAAATGGACTGGTGAGTATGAAGCACAGACACGTGACGGCCCGAGGGTTGTGTGTTTGTCCAAGCGGGTGTCCGGAGGGATGATGTGATGACTTGTCGTTGACGATGATCGATTGCAGCGTGTCTGTGACAAGCCTATTGTTAAGGTTTCGGAAGCTCTCGAGGGAGGACTCAATCCTTTGTTCTCGTCCCGGCCGGAAACGAGGACACGAATGAGTCAATTCGTTTAAATTCAAAAATCAAAAGTTATTTAATAACTGAACAACGTAATAGGGATTACAATTACAAAGTGAAATACTAAGCGAACAGTGGAATATTTCGCGAAATAGAGAATCCTCTGAGCAAGTCTGAAGTGACTTATCAACGCGGCTGCAGGAGAAATTCTAACAGTCTTTTCCCCGCCATGGCCCTTTGAAAACTCTTGAGGTGTGTCTTCCTTGGTGCATTTGAATGTCATTGGCCTCTTCTCCAAAGGGTCACCTCCTCCATTGTCCCTTCCACGTCGAGGTGTGAAGCTGCAGCTGTAACCTGAAACCTCTCTGTCCTATCTGTCCCCCACACTCCAATGCACTCAATGTAGATACATTCGGCTTTATGCCTCAATGAGTGAATTTAACAAAGCATACATCGTTTAAGTCTTCATCTTATAACTAGTACACTTTCATTACAACAACCCATCACTAATGATCACCGTTCATCACACTTCATCATAAGATCTAAAACAGTTCATGTGGTTCAATTCTCAAGACATTTGCCTCAGTCGGCTGCCTTGAAATAAGTTGTTCATTTGTTACCTGACAGGAGAAAAAACTCCCAAAAAACCCTTTTTGGGGATAAAATTGGGAGAAATCCATAAAGAACGGCAATTGGCATCCGTCCCCAGGTTTTAACATCACATTATGACAGAATGTTAATGTGTACAGTGTTTATATGATTTAAATGACTATGAATTGTGTTTGATTGAAATTGCATTCACTTCATCTAACATGTTAATGTAATAACTAATCTAACATCACACAAACTATAATTCTAACACTAAACATTATTACACGTACTATAATTTCCTGACTAGGGGTGCACTTCTGGCTTAAATCCCTAACAATTCCCTCCTTGCTCACAGTTCACTGTGAGCATCTCTCAAAGACAGAAAAATTATCATACAGTCACATCCGTCAACAGTGATTGTCCCTCATCATCTACTCGCTACCGATTTCCCTGTATACTAGTCTCACTAAACACAATATCGATCAATCTCAGCAGGAGTCCTCGAATGCAGGGAATGCAGCTTCATCCGTAGTGGACTAGATCATGACTGTAACACAAGAAGGGTTAACGCAGACAGGAATGCACTTTTCCGTTGTGCAATAATACTGACAAACCCGTTGGTGAGAGGATTGTCGTCGCCTTAGTTGTCTGTCAGCTGCTGGTTCAAGCTGTCAGTGGGGCTTGTGCTCTGGCCACCAAGCCACCAGGAGCTGTGTTGTTGGAGATGATCGCACAACAAACAGATCCAAACATTTTGCAGAAGTTACCGTTTCCAGCTAACATCATGTCTAAAGCCACTTTATTATTCTAGGCCATGAGTCTCATTTCATCCAATGACTCATGCAGGTCTTCATTTGTAGCACCTGTCTGTCATTAAATGCAGTTTCATCCAATCAACATTTTATTATTGTCCACAAATTCAGCTGTGATCTGATTCTGGAATTCAACATCATCTGGCACCCTCCTTGGCACCTTCTTAGCATCCTTTTCGCTTATTTATGTGACCTTCAGACTAATGTAGATCTGTCTTTCTTCTTAAGGCTTTCTCTGGTGGTGTTTATTCCTGGTGATGTGTTCTTAACTACCAGTAACTGTGTCTACTGTTAACCGCATCAGTGTCATAGGTAAACCGTGAGTTTCCCCTGAGGAATCAGTGTAGTTTGTAACACATAATTCCTTATTCAATCTTTCTCCCACATGGCTGCTGTTGGTAAACCTCCTGAAGATGTCCCCCTGGATATCTTAGTGAATCTGGTCTCAGTCGCTTAAAGTTCAACACGTATCAACACATTATATAGGGACAAGGTATCTGAAACTAAAGGAAAAAGCACTATAGGACAGATAATTTACCCCCCCCAGGGGCAGCTCTGGATGTGTCTTTCAAGTGATGCTCCCATCCCTGTTTGTTTCTGGAGGGATAACATCATCAAACAGAATAGCCGCTCTATATGTGGCGGTGCCACAGTGATGCTTCAAGTTGAAAACACATGTTGAGGAGGAGAACATAACCAGTGGGTCAATGGTTGAGACCTTGCCCTTCATATTTTACTCTCCCTCCATAAATGGACACCATCTCTCCACTTGTTGTCGTGTGGATCCACCTGCATTGAATAATGATCTCAGCTCTGTTTGGAGTGAAATAGAAACAACACATACAAGAACTTCTAGCCTCCTAAAAACAATTCTTACTTTCAATTCTTACTATGATATATGCCTTTCAACCGAGACAATGCTGTAGTTATCTGAATAGGCATAATTCTATGAAATGGTGGACTTCTCTCTCCTCCTTCTGTCCAAATGTTCCCCGTGAATGTGTCTAATGCTGCTTAGTTTTATCTTGGTGATGATTGGTCATTGCAACCGAATAGACGCTCTGAACTCAAAATCCTCAAATTCTGTTACTGTAATATCGTTGGCGTATGTTTGTTTTGCATTGAACATTTTTATCATATGTGTTTATCAAGTGTCCCAGCAGTTCCCGTTCCTTCTCTAATCTGGAAATTGTGTGTCACATTAGCTCAGTGTTTGTGGATTTCTTCGTTGTATGTGTGTGCCTATACTTCTCCTCCTTGATGTTCCTCTGTTGGAACATCTGTTGTTGTCAGCGGTTTGGTCAGATGACACGTAGCTGTCATCCTAGACGTGTGATTAAGCTTTACGCTCCCTCCTTGGACCTCGGATCACCTCAGTTCCTGTGAGCAGACTGCTCTGCTAACCGGAGGTCCCATTAGGACAAGATTCCCCAATCGGCTGTTGAATAGAGAAGCACAAGTGGTGCAGCTATGTGTGTGCGTGTGTGTAGGTGTGTCTAGATGTGCGTGTGAGTGTGTGTGTGTGTGTGTGTGTGCTCTCCCAATTACTGTTGCTCTTTCTTCTGGTTTACCAAACTCTTCAAGCAAACAAGTTCTACCATCTAGTGTGTGCATATTTAAACATAACTGGAACTCAACATTTTACCCACTTATTTCCCAGTTTTAGCTATTTCTTTTAATGTGGAGTAATTGTATCATCTGTGTGTCTCATCAGTCCTTGTGTCAGTGTATGAGAAGAGCAATGTCATTGCACATTCGTTCAGGGAAGAAAAGTCATGTTGATCTTCCTGCGTTGGCCATCGTCTGCTGTTATCCCTAAAATGCCACTTGAGTAGCTAAACTCTAACATCTAGTGTTTTCTAAAAACATTCTAATCAATTTGTGAGTTGTTTCATTGATAGAAAGACTGTATGTTCTTCTTAACACCTTAAATCTATGTCATCTACACATCTCTGTTGTTTAGAATCTTATGATTGTGTTTTTCACTGCATTGCAAAAATGTTCCCAAATCGGCAGATACTCTAGTTATATTCCGTTCTCCCCCAGTCCCTCATGTTGAGGTAGGTGTAAGAAGCATCCCTTCACATAGCCTTTGGTGATGCTAATCAACCCCAGGCCACCTCCTGGCTTATCCAACAACGTCGTAAAACCCCCACAACGCCGTTTCTACTGGGTGTCGTTGCCGATCTGGACCGTCTCGCATTGAGTCGCCTGTTCCTACTGAAAAGCAAAACAGCGTTAACAGTTGCCATGCACATGTATTCGAGGAAAAATGTGTCAGTAAATTTATCATAGTGAAATAATTCCCCCCATACCAACCGTGTGTGATTCTTAAACCTGTTGGGTGACTCTGAGATGAAATACAACCTGTGGATGGATTTTATGGCTCCGACACTTCCCCAGGATTCCTCCTCTTATCAGTCGTTGGTTTAGGGAGGTCTGCTCACTCCCTCCTCGACCATGAGTCGCCATCACCTTTCAACCTCTGCATCTCCTCTGAAACCTATCCTCGTCCCCAATTCACTCCCATCTCAGCATCTGCCTATTGTTTCTCCTACTGGGAGCTAAACTCCCAACAAAGTCATTATTTGTCCTGACTCCTGATGTTCACCTGATGGTGGAAGGAGTTCCCTAATGAACATAATAAACACACATACCTACCTACTACTACAACTGAAGAATTAGCACCTGGATGACACTCGCGAATGTTGCTTTCTTAGAAGGAGAAATCCCTTCTTTGTTCTTGCTGTTTTGGTTCTGTTCCCTCTTGTTCAAATTCACTTCCTGCAAGTCGCTTCGGATTAGAGCCTCAGCTGAATGAAGAATGTGATGCGTTGACGTAAAGAATGCCTCTGCATATCTTTATCTGCTCTAGAGTATTTACATTGTTTTGGAAAATTGCCTTTCTCAAACGGCCTTTTTCCAACCGATTTGAGGAGCCATTTATTTATAGAAATTTGGAATCTTCGACATAACTGATTATTGACCCCCATAGTCAACTCATGAAAAATTAACACCAATATTGCCTTCGTGTCCCCGTTCAATGATCCCTTTGAGTTTTGCTTGTAGGTCTCACCCTCATGGTGTATGACTGTTCCATGTCTTCATCAACTAATTGACCAACCCAGTTCTCTTTGTTCATTCTAACCTCGAAGCAATCTGCTCCAATCCTTTGTTCTCGTCCGGCCGGAAAGCGAGGACACGAATGGAGTCAATTCGTTTAAATTCAAAAATCAAAAGTTATTTAATAACTGAACAACGTAATAGGGATTACAATTACAAAGTGAAATACTAAGCGAACAGTGGAATATTTCGCGAAATAGAGAATCCTCTGAGCAAGTCTGAAGTGACTTATCAACGCGGCTGCAGGAGAAGTTCTAACAGTCTTTTCCCCGCCATGGTCCTTTGAAACCCTCTTGAGGTGTGTCTTCTTTGGTGCATTTGAATGTCGCTGGCCTCTTCTCCAAAGGGTCACCTCCTCCATTGTCCCCTTCACGTCGAGGTGTGAAGCTGCAGCTGTAACCTGAAACCTCTCTGTCCTATCTGTCCTCACATTCCAATGCACTCAATGCAGATACATTCGGCTTTATGCCTCAATGAGTGAACCCAACAAAGCACACATCGTTTAAGTCTTCATCTTATAACTAGTACACTTTCATTACAACAACCCATCATTAATGATCACTCGTTCATCACACTTCATCATAAGATCTAAAACAGTTCATGTGGTTCAATTCCTCAGGACATTTGCCTCAGTCGGCTGCCTCGCATTAAGTTGTTCATTTATTACCTGACAGGAGAAAAAAACTCCCAAAAAGCCCTCTTTGGGGATAAAATTGGGAGAAATCCATAAAGAACGGCAATTGGCATCCGTCCCCAGGTTTTAACATCACATTGTGACAGAATGTTAATGTGTACAGTGTTTATATGATTTAAATGACTATGAATTGTGTTTGATTGAAATTGCATTCACTTCATCTAACATGTTAATGTAATAACCAACATCTAACATCACACAAAACTATAATTCTAACACTAAACATTATTACACGCACTACAAATTCCTTGACTAGGGGTGTCACTTGGCTTAAATCC
>BMAF01001983.1:0-57728 GCA_014132575.2 Gasterosteus nipponicus | reverse complement strand
ATATAATATTTATTGAATAGTTTTGCATGGATGTGCAACTAGGACATCACTTTGGTGCAGATTTCTTAATAACCCCAACTGTTAATAATGTTTTTCTAGTAAAAATTAGAACAATGCTGTAGAAGACATCATTCCCATTCATGTGACTTAAAAATACTTACTCACTAAGTATCACTGCTGGATATGTTTTCTAAAACATCCATGTACAAGTACAAGAGCGCCTTTTCTGAATCATGTTTATAACCGACGTGTTCCTTGTTCCAAAATGCACCCACTAATACAATTTAGGACGTGATTGTAGTGCCCTCTTGACCACTTACCCTATGATATAAGCCCCTCTAATGCTTCAGAGAGTATTGCACCAGATATTGCACCAGATATTGCATCAGATATTCCTTCATAGATAAACTCAAGTAACCCCACCACACTAATCGGATCTCACTAACTAAACTTTTCCTTTTTTTAAATTATAATTGTCATCTTCCTTTTGCGTATTGATTATTGAAGCTCTTGAATCCAATTATGTGCTGCCAGCTGTATAGGGTTTAGCCGCGCCTTGATTACATCCTGCAAAAAGAGTTGAAAAGAGAGACCTCATGTGGCTTTAGAAAAGGGTCTCACAATTGGACTTGAATGAACCGACTGTTTTTTTTACTTATTCTAAAATGCCAAACTATAAAAGTAGCCACAGTGTTGTTAACATATCTGTTTTGTATCTGTGTTCACCTTTGTGAAAATTTTTTTGGAGGACTAGCTTTTTGGAGAGGTGCCTGTAGGGACTGGCTGTCGCTGTCACTGCCATAGACTGCAGATAAGAAGTGGACGTCGCCGTCCTTGTGACGTCACCCTTGATTTGTGGACTACAGTTTTGAACCCAAAAGTTGGCAGTTTTGGCTGTCCCCTTGAATTATAGCCGTGGCCATGTTGTTTTTTGCACCAAATGAACGTAGGGTGACGCTGTAGAGGCAGCAACCCGTCAGTTAGCTTTCACTGAAGCATACTCTGCTTAATGGTCAATATTACTCTAAATGGACCATAATTTACTCTGTTGCAATATGCAATATGTTTGCAATGTTTCCTCTGGGAATTAATCAAGGGAGAGGCAGTCTTCTCACATGCTTCCATAACATCTGACTGGATAGCAGAGAGTATGTACATTTAAAGATACTTCTGCAGAGCTGCCAACTTTTTAAAAAAGCCTCCCACCACACGTTCCATCAAACAAAAAAGTGCAACAAATAAGAGTGCTTAAAGTGCTTAACACATGACAAAAATAACTAAAAATGAGGTATCAGATGCAGCTGGTTACTCATTTTCTATTGGGAAGGTTGATTGATCACTGTATCATATATATTAAATACCATGACTTTAATCACTAATGATGTCACCTATCTTACGATATGTAGCCTCATTGATCACTATATTATATCACATGATCTACTACGAGGTTAAACACTATTGATGTAGAGGAACAGATGAGGTTCAGGTACATTTAAATGTCTAGTTATGTTTGTGCATTCAACTGGACGAGGACCACCACACTGATTATCGGCCTTTTGACGTGAAGTGTTGTTTGAGTAACAAGAAGACAAATGGTAGGTGTGTGTGTGGAATGTGTTACTATCCAATAAATAATTAGCTGTATATATCAATATATTATTGTTGCTATATCATACATCCTCTTTACTTTATGACACCTTTATGAAGATAATGCTGAGTGATGTAATACAACAGCCCTTTGTATGTTTGTCTTCCATCCAATATGAATACAAATTAGATATACACCAATCTAATCCAGTCAAATTCAGCAGCACCACAAACTACAGCTACTCCTCTTCATCTTCTTTAGAAAGATGTTCGACTGTACAACAACTCTGATCTGATCCATTGAGATATTTTGCCTAATTATTTTTATGTCTGATATACATACCATTTTTTTTATTTTAAATGAAAACGAAACAAGCTTGATAGTAAAATACATAACAGTCAAGAACTGTATTAAAATGTATTAGAAAGACCAGCTGATGCGGTGACGTCATCAAGTCAGCTGCTGTTGACTGTCCAATTGCAGAAATGACCGTTCTCTGTTCGTTCCCCCGTACCCGTGAGTCAGGACTCCCAAGTCTATTCTCCCGAGAACGCCGCCGTCTAAGGTATTGAGAAAGGGCCTATGTCTATGCAGCAAATAGGGCTACAGATGCGCCCCTTAGCGCCATCCCACGTCGGGGAGTTTGAAATAGAACGGACGCGTCTGAGACCAATATCAGATTCTTCTTTTTTGGCGTAAGTGGATGTGAAAACATGCAAAAGCTTGTGTGATACGGCGAAACCATGAGATTTGTCAGCTCTGCTTCTGGTTGGTGCCTTTCCTGCTTGTGAATTGTGGAGCTAGCTTGATATAGTTAGCTAGAGGGTCTGCGTTTTTGGGTTGGATAGTTCTATTGAAAATGTGTATATTCTATCAAAAATGAATAAAGAAGTGATGTCATTGTAACTGAATGCAAGGGAGGCTTCGTTGTTAGCTCCGTTGGTTTTAATGCATCACCGAGTGGATGTGGATAAGTGAGTGGTAAGTCTCTTTGCGGATGATGCTCACATCCGCCCCTGTGTCAATTTTGAAGTCAACTGGCGTAGAGCCCAATAGCAACCTCGACAGCCCATTGCTCTGGTGACCCGCTTGCTTTACTCACAGCCCCATGAAAGTATGATTGCTGCTGCTCTGTTTGCTCTGTCACCTCGATAGACAATGCCATGATATATATCAGGGCAAGCGAAATATTACCACAATGTATGATTGAATGAATAACCTGAAACAAAACGGTTTTGAAGCCCTTTTCAATCCTTTGTTATAACATTTTATCACATTTAAAATATAGTGAAATACATAAGAGCAATCTGTCGAGTGTCTTAACTAAGTTTTAGAGTAGAAGCATGTAATAAAGAAGACAGGGTGAGACATGATTATTTTTGGTGTTTAATGGTTTGGATTTGAGCATGTGCAGTTTATGTTGTGTTTACAACACACTGGGTCTCATAAATCAAATCAATACCCAAAATGTTATAGTCTTTCCATCTCATTTAATGTTCTGAGTAAACACTCTCTGTCTCCCTGGGGACCCAGGGTTGTCTGTGACAGTGTTTGAGTGGTTTTCCCTGGCAAAGCAGTGCTTTCTGTTCATTGAGCCCACCTTCCTCTCTCTTCCATCTCTAGATGTATCGGTGAGCCTGTTGTCCCTGCTGGTGACCACCTGTGGTCTGGCTCTTTTCAGCGTCTCTCTCTTTGTCTCATGGAAGCTATGCTGGGTGCCACTGAGTGGCCGCTTCCTACCAGATCTCCTAAAGGGAGTGCACTTCCTGGGAGGAGACCAACAGCCCGTCCTCACAGAGGTAAGGAGGGTGATGTTGACATCCAAAAATGAAAGTATTGATATGTCGAGCAATATTTGGTTAGTCATATGACTCATTTGTATTTTCTTTGTGCAACCAGTGTTGATATAAAATATGCAGTCTCCATCTATGTAGTGTTGTGTTCAAAAATGAAGAAACGCCGGACGGACAGAGGTCATCGCTGATCAAAAGGTTAAATCAAATGTATTTAATAAAAGAGATGGCTTGCGGTAAAAAGAACATCTCAGCTGAGGAGCCACTGGTCTCAGCAACCAACAGGCCGCAGGTCAGTCCTTTTGACCATCCCTGGTGCCCGTCTGTCGCCTCCACCAGTGAACTCGAGAGCAATGGTTCCTACAGGTATTTATAACAATGCTTAAAGCTGTGAAAGTCAGTGTCCATACCTCTGGGAGTGGTCTTCTGGTGAGTTCAATGTAACTCGGATTTCGAATGGCCCATAGTCAATATCAGTTGTTGTTCAAGTATTACATGCATGCATTCCAGTTGATTACATTACATCAAATACAATCATAACTGCACATTGGTATTGTTCTATTACAGTTGCAGAATTACAGTGGTTTTACAATATTGTCATTACTTTATTGATTACACAGTTTCAGAATCATGGCTGTATTCTGGTGTACACTATATGCATTTTTATTAATTTTATGAACCGGATCGTCAATTTGTTTCTAATATCCTACAGTAGCCACCCATATGTTTCTGAAGAGCAGTTATTAAGCTCTGCATCCTTTTACTCCCGACTTACTTGTGGCAAATCCAAAAATGGGAAAAGTTGACAGCAGACAGCTAGCATCTAGCGGCCTAACACAGCACCCAATTACCTTTTTAGGAGCTTTGAATTTTAAAATGCTGCGGATGTTTGGATATTGACTGGATTTTGAAGGAACCTCAAGTGACCATATTGTGAAGATGCGGTTTCATGGATCTCCACATTGGCTTCATTATTCAGCGAGGTTCCCACTCGGGGTCATTGGTTTACGTTACGTTTTTCTCTCTCCAGTGGCCCTCATCCCAAACATCCAATTCATATGGTTTCCACACAGCTCCCTCGTGATCGTCCATCTAGTGAATTCGTAAAGAAAGTCAGCAGAAGACAGCACCAAACCAAGAAAAACATTAGGCGTCTTGAGGGATTGGCTTACTAGCCAACATCAGAGAGGCTGTCCCTGTTCTTATTAAGCTAAGCTATTATTTATTGTAGGGCTGTGTGGTATGACCAAAAATACATTTCTCACGGTATTGAGATTCTGACGGTATCCTGGTATATGACGGTATAGCTTTATCAAGTAAACACATTAAGTCATTGACCCCAAAAAGCACCGCCGCCTGCTACCCGAAATGCGGTTCGTCGCAATAAGGGACACCACAGCTGACGGGGGGTGGCGGTGCGGATGTTACGTCGGCACTTTTGTGCATCCGCTTTGCTTCAGAGCTGGACGCTACCGATTGACGTATAAATACGGCCTGCCGCCTGCCGAAGGGCAATGTTAGTTGTTATGGCGTAACACCGGTATGAACGGTATGTGAGAAATCCATAACGTACGGAAATCTTATGCCCTAATTTATTGTACTGTAATGTTACAGAAGAGGAAACTAAGCCACTGTCTACTCTTTTAATAAAACTATTTCATTAGGTATAATATTTGTCTTACACAAGGAGGGGACGCTGCATTTTTTTGAACATAGGCTTTATTCAACTTGTTTCCGTTTACTATGTAGCCATCACTACCATAATGTAAGCCATCACGCAGGTTCCACCATTGAACTCCAATGTGTGTCAATAGCCTGATGGCTTAAAAAATGGTAATGTTTGCGTATTTGCATTACTGTAACTGTTATACAAGCTGCTGTCCGTCATACACGTGGACGGGGACGAACGAGAGTACAGCGAGGATGGCTGTGTAAAGGAGACTTCAGGACCCCTCATAGCTGAGTCGGGCCTAAAGATAAGCCACACGTCGCCTGACATCCCCCTGGAGATCCAGACCAAGGTTGAGAAAAGCCAGGTCCACACTCTGGCACGAGACAGGGTCCAGAGACAGATTACTGAGCCTACTTCGTCCGTACGGTAAGTACGCTTGTAATTCAAGAAAACAGTCAAATACTTGAGACTACAATACTATAATTTATTACAATAATAATTCCAGAAAGAAAATGAGAAAATGTAATTAGTCATTATTAGCATAATATTTCAATTTACAGTTGGAATATTAATTTACAGATAATACTTTTATTTTTACTGTTTGTACATCATTTTAAGAAACAGAAAAACTACTGGGAAAATTTATTTTCCGTAAAATCAGAATCTCATTTTATAGTGTTTGGGTTCAGAGATACCTTATCACAAAGTTGAGAGCATGCAATACACCAGGTTCAAAGGAACACAGTGACTTAGGTGTGGCCTTACAGCAACACAGACTCAACGACAAAGAGACGACCAGAATCGTTTGAAGGTTTTCACATGTCCGTTTTCAAACTTTGTTTCAGACACAACTCCATCCGACGTCAGATTAACTTGTCCAATCCGGACCTCAACCCTGCTCAGTTCCAACGCCAAGACTCACTCTCTGGTTTGGGCCGAATCAAACCAGAGCTCTACAAGCAGCGATCTGTGGACGCAGAAGATGGCCATTGTCCCGACGGCTGTGGGCGTCTCCTCTTTGTCCTGAAGTTTGACTTTGACCTAGAACAGCTGATTGTGAAGATCCACAAGGCGCATGACCTTCCCGCCAAGGACTTCACAGGAACCTCCGATCCTTACGTCAAGATCTACCTGCTGCCCGACCGCAAAACCAAGCACCAGACCAAGGTGCACCGCAAGACACTCAATCCGGTGTTCGATGAGGTGTTTCTCTTTCCTGTGGCGTACGCCGAGCTGTCAAGCCGCAAGCTATACTTCAGCGTCTATGACTTTGACAGGTTCTCTCGTCATGACTTAATTGGCCAAGTGGTGGTGGACAACTTCTTGGATCTTGCCGACTTTCCACGGGAGACTAAACTGTGCCGGGATGTACAATACGTGACCTCGGTGAGAAAGCACCTTTGTCCATTTCTTAAAATTCCACTACTTTGTGTCTCCTCCTCTGTCTGATTGATGCTACAGTTCTGCGTAAAGCTTTACATTTGTTTAGAGCAGGGTCTCAAACTCAAGTCAGGTACGGGCCAGATGCAGCCCACCTCGACCGAGCAGCTGGCCAGACCATTATGGCCGGCGGGGGATGACACTGATCGGTCCGACCGGCGAGCGGAGCGGGTCGGCTGGGGTGGAGGTTGTGCGTGGCTGCTAACAGCGAGGATTGCTACAATATAGAACCTCGCTAGGGTCGCACTAACATTACACTTTCATATGAAGGCGGGGGCCACAAAATATCGCTCCCGAGGCCGCAATTGGCCCGCGGGCCGCGAGTTTGAGACCCCTGGTTTAGAGTGATTACCACAGCGGGTTGCTAACAGGAAGCAATTGAGTAGAATGTAGCAACATGTTGAATACACGACCAGCAGTATGCATGCCAGCATAAATTCCATGCACTTTCTTGAGTTTTGCCAGAATCTGCCCACCAATGTCAAAAAACAATGTAACAACAGGTGCGAGAGTTATATATCAATGGACTTGAATCTCCTTTCCCCTTCAAGTGGAACTAATCTGTAGTTTCAGGAGGCAGAAACATAGAAATATACTTAGACACAGTTAATGTTAAATGAAAGCAGTAGGAAACAATCGGGGATAGTGACCTGGATCTACGCTGACATAAGACTGGGGTTGGTTTGACAGAGATACAGCGACACTGTCTATATTACATTATCTGCTTAAATCGAGAGTGTTGATACACTGAGTAACACAGTTAGGAAGTTAGGGCCTCCTGCAAGGGAATTCCATATGGTTTGTCAGTGTTATAGAAACAAGATGGCAGTCTTGTGTGTCTCAGTTTGAGATGAACACTTGTTTTCCGGTCCATGGGCAAACAGTGTTAGAACACGGTAACTTTGCTCCAAACATAAAAAAACATTTAACTTTTCTCGTAACTCATCGACTGTCTGTCTGATGATGATGATAATTTAAGCTCTTGGGGCAACTACCGTTTTTGGAGTCGCTAGCAGATATATGAATAACTGTCAACAGATATCAAAGCCGAATTATGTGAAGTTAAGCAGTTGTTTATTTGTGTGTTGTTATTTCATGCTAATAATGTAAATACTGTCTTCTTATGAATTTGGTGTTCAGCCCAGAAAACACTGATTTCCTGACTGCAATCATTGCACTTTAAAATGGGTGGGGTGGCGTGACTCGATTCCCCGATGATTCCTTCCACTCTCGTCGGTACTTGGAATCATTTATTACCATAATATGCCAAACATACAAGGAATTTGTCTTGGCGGTTGGTGCGCGACAGTAGACAATGTGACAATAGACAAGACAGCAGTGCACAAGTAATAAAATAAAGTAAAATGAAATGCTAATGCAATGGGTTAGTAAATAAGGCTATCGGTTAGTATAAAACAAGGGAATAAAGTTAAACATTTTAAATATTAAAAAAGTTGAAAAAGAAATATTAAGCATAAAGTGCACTAACGAACAAGTAACAAAGTGACGAGTGACGACAAAGTGATGAATTACAGTTAAAGTGGCATGTGCAGTGTGAAGGGGACTGACCGCTGGAATGTTATAGTCAGTCAGTGGGGGACCGGGCTCTGTTGATGAGCCCGACTGCCGACGGGAAGAAACTGTTCGTGTGGCGGGAGGTCTTAGTCCTGATGGACCTCAGCCTCCTGCCAGATGGAAGGGGCACAAACAGTTTTTGTCCGGGGTGAGAGGGGACTGTAGACTCAAGTATACAAAAATGTAATATTGTAAAATGATTTAACTTTGTTTTGGTGGACATTTGAATTGTCCATCTAGCAGCTATAGTTTTCCAGGTTATAACACTTTTAACATTTTTTTTTGTCAATGTCTTGTTAATTTACAGACATAAGTGATAGGTTACCTTTATGATTCTGTGAGTTTGGTGTTTGTGCTGCCTTGGAACTCAAAGTGAGCAATGAGCAGCATCAGAAAAAACTCTCCAGGAATCGGAATCAGGGAAACATTTATTAGCAAAATATGTCAAACATACAAGGAAATTTGTCTTGGCGGTTAGTGCGTGACAGTAGACGAACAAGACAACAGTGCTAAGTAATAAAATAAAGTGGAGATGAAATGTAATGCAATGGGTTAGTAGGATAAGGCTAAGGCTATGGAGTTAAAGTATAAAACAAAGGAATAAAGGTAAAAAAATTTAAATATTAAAAAGTTAAAAAGAAAAATATTAAGCATAAAGTTCACTAACGAACAAGTAACAGACAAGAGACAAAGTGAAGAGTGACAAAGTGATGAATTGCAGTTAAAGTGGCATGTGCAGTATGAGGGGGAGTGACCGGTGGAGTGTTATAGTCAGGCAGTGGGGGAGAGCCCGACTGCCGACGGGAAGAAACTGTTCGTGTGGCGGGAGGTCTTGGTCTGATGGACCTCAGCCTCCTGCCAGATGGAAGGGGCACAAACAGTTTTTGACCGGGGTGGGAGGGGTCGGCCGCGATCTTTTTAGCTCGCTTCAGACTTGCTGCTCACTCCTCACCTCATAATGAACCATCCAGTAATCCATTTGACTCTATGTATAGTCAATCAGCCACTTGAATGCATCATTTCCTGAGATGTTAACATATGTATATTGGATAAATGCCAATGGTGCGTTTCCTCTTTTGTCTCTGAAATGGAGGACATGTTTTTTTTATGATTTTAGTTGTGTTGAGAGACATCCCAGCTTGTTTGCTTCATGGATTAAATATGCTTCAGGACATCATGCTTTAGGCAAAATTAATTTGCCTGGTTTCTCCTCAACAGTAGATTTTTGGGAGACAAAGACATTGAGGACCTCAGAGACGCCGTAATTCGCTGCTCCTGCAGGGCCAGTCGATACTATTGACTGCAGTCTCGTTGGCCTCTAATTCAGGCCCTTGATAAAAAGGGTCAGTAGACAGTATATACCTTCTACTGTATGTGGGCTTGTGTGTGTGTGTGTGTGTGTGTGTGTGTGTGTGTGTGTGTGTGTGTGTGTGTGTGTGTGTGTGTGTGTGTGTGTGTGTGTGTGTGGTTAATTCTGTAAAGGAGGCTCCCATTTCCCAACAGTGACAAATGGTACCAAATAACACGCACTGTCCTCTCATGTGCCCTTTGGGACCATGGGAGAAATCTGATTCTGTTGATGCGTATGGTCAACAGAGTAGAGCAGACAGGCAGCTGAATTCTGGATGTATAGTAGCTTGTTGATGATTTTGGTGGATGTGCCGAAGAGGATGCTGTGGCACCAGTCCAGTCAAAAGTAGGCTTGGGTACCGAAAACCAGTGCCAATATGTACTGGTTTTGGTATGGAAACCTAATCAATGCAACTCATGTGTGAGTTCAACACAGATTTTGAAGTATGTGTTCAACCAATCAGCTTGTAGATCTTTCTGACAGAACCAGTCAGATGCAACAATATGCAAATATTTTGTGTTTGGTCATTAAAATGTATCTGATTATCAATACGCCTATGCAATCCTTGCAGTCTGTGTTCACTTTCGTGTTGTAAAAAGCTAAATAGCGCTTTAAGCCACTGAGGCATTTTGTCAAAACTAATTGATGCGCGCTGTTGTACCATGAAGGATGAATAGAGGACGTAACCTTTAACGTTGCGTTGAAAACATTTATTTGCCAACTTACTCCTGTCACACATTTAACATACAGTACATCCACCCAGAGCGTAACATGACACTACCCAGCTGGCAGTCAAAAACTCTTTTCATATCCCAACTGGAAACACCTGCCGATCCCCAAAGGTTCCTACCTATATGAGCTGGCCGCCCATCAATAGTCCTGACACTCATCATAATAGCTCTTACAAGTGTTTTAACCATTTTAACCAACCAAAAAAACTGTGTTTTGGTGGATTTTAGGGAGACCATAAATCAGTTTTGGGCCCTGAGGCGCCGTCAATGGTGTTGATGTGCACATTAGGTGTACTAAAATTGATTAAACAGTCTGACCTGTCATAAGTAGGAAGAGCACAGGTTTTTATACACTAAACGATGGCTCTGTTTTTAAAGGGGGGCAATACCAGCACAATGAAATCAAAACAGAGTAGCAGTTTTCAGCCATCATTAATTTGGTTCCTCACCCCCGACGTCTTATTGTCTCCTGTTTTAAGGATTCATCGTTCCCCCTACTTCTTGAAAACACACAAGGGGTCCTGGCTTGAAAAACTGGACTTGGCACTGAGAAAACACTGATCCGATGAACAGCTTTACCTTATATTTATTCAGCCAATAACATAAAGTAATGGATGCCTATTCATGAGCTAGCGCTTCTTGCAACACGTAAATTATTCTTTAAAATGTATTTTGAAAGCTGCAGAATACCAGGTTTCATGTGTGTCAATTGCATGTACTCGACTACAAATCAGCTACCAGTTTTGTGTGTATCTGTTAAACCAGCGATTCCCAAAGTGTGGGCCGTGGCTGCAGGTGGGCCGCGAGAGGTAATTTACAATAAATAAATTAAGTTTTGAATTTTTTAAAAGTGTGAAATTAATATAAAAATATTTTATGACGCGGCACATTAGTTATATGAAACATTGGGTTGATGAAGCACAAACAATTTAAACAGACACATTAATAAAACAATAAGGATCTCACTCGAGCGGCTGCTCTTGTCACCTGTGGATTGTTCAACAAATGAGGCGCCCTCTTGTAGTATTAAAGTAAATATACCGCATTTCGCACTCAAGGCGCATAATAGGCTTTAATTTTCTCAAAAAACGACAGTGCCTTATAATCGAGCGCCTTATATATATATGGATCATTTGGTTAATGGGTTGATCCCATACTGTTTTTAGCTCAAGGCGCTCTGCCAAAACATGCCAAAAGCTCTATGGGCGAGATGCAGACGAACAAATACCTCGAGGCAATTTTTGCTCATATGAGACAGACTTTGCTCGCGGATGTTTGATTTTAGTTAGTTCTTATGGTCATTTAATCATTATGTTTTGATCAGAGTTGTGATTAAAAGTTTGGGTGGGCTGAAAGATTTTCAGATTTCAAATTGGGCATTCTAGAGTTTGGGAACCGCTGTGTTAAACAATTCTTTACTGAGGATTATGAAGGATATGTAACCTGATTCTGCCAGAGAATATTCATCTATGCAGCTCAAAAAGTACAGCCCATACAGCAGTGATTTGTTACTTCCACCGTGTTCACCCAGGCAGATACTGTATAATGTGCTGATTGGCCCTCATGCTTGGATATTCAATGTTTAAGTGAGCTGAACAAACTGCATTTTGAAGTTCTCAACTCATTTCAGCAAACATATACATCATTATTTAAGTAGAAAAGAATATTTGGAAACTATTACAAATATTTTCAATATGTGGTTGGGGAGAATCTCTATTACTGAAAAGCTATACTTATGTCAGAAAAGTATAGAATCATCAAAATAGGATATTTAATGTTTGCAAGCAGGAAAAAAAGAGGTGGGGGGGGGGGCAAGTACAACATGTCGATCAGTTCCTTCCAATGTTGGAAATTCAATAAAATACCAAAAAAATACAGTTTATGAATATGAGACAAATTATTTCCTGCAATAGATGTCTGGTCACCAGTAGATCTTACACACGTGTTCTGGTCCTGCCCAAACTGACAAATCACTGGGATACAATATTCAAAGTCTATCAGAGGCCCTTAATCTAATATTGTACCCAATGCTGCTGGATGTACATCATTGGATTCAGGGAAGATCAAACTTTTAACATAAATGAATGAACACAAAAACTTAATTGCTTTCTCAATCTATCTTGGCACAAGACTTTTCTTCATTAAAAGGACCTGGTGTTCTTCTTAAAATTGACAAAAACGTTGTTCTCACCCCGCCACGGACACTAATTTTATTTAATCTTGTCTCTGTTGTTTCTTTCTCCCTTCCCCAAAATGATGACCATGTATTCTACAGTGTGAATAAAAAGGTGATGATGTACCCTCTAGACATTGTATTACTAAGTGACTGACATTTTAACAGGGCCTTCGATTAATGCTGCTCTCATGCTGTGGGAGTGCAGAATAGAAGCATGGCAAGGAACTTATGCAGCTACTGTAAAGGTTAGTGTATGCTGGCGTCTCATCGAATCAATATTAAATCAAGAGCATTGATTCAGTGACGAATACATTACTATTGAATTCAGAGCAGGCAAATTGTTTTGTACATTAACTGTAAAAATAATGGAATAAAAAGACACTGTAGTGATGTCATCAGGATATCTCAGCTTGGTCTTGAGACATTTTAAAACATAACGTAAATAACTAGTATAGATTCATTACATTACATGTCATTTAGCTGAAGCTTTTATCCAAAGCTACTTACAATAAGATTCATCCATATCTTTCAAAAGGAGGATCCAGTTTTTTTTGGTTACAAATTACAATATGCAAATCTTCCGTTAAACATAAACACTTAGTTTGAGAATAAAAAATGGAGAAAAGAGCTTAAAAGAGGGTTTGAGCCTCGATCATCGAAGACACAGCGAGAGGGAGGCTTGTACAGGAAGCCTCACTGCCCTGAGGAAGTAGGTGCTAGTATCATATGGAGAGAAGAAATGGACTGGGCACACTCTCTGTGCTGACCTGGAGCGCTGAGCTGCTATTCCATTGGTCGAGCCTGAGTGCATAATCCTGACATAGACTTGATTTGAGTGCTCAGGGAGTAGCAAGCTAGTGTGCTGCATGGCGTGTGTGATAGGAGGAGGATATCACATCATGTGCTAAGGGTTTGTTGCCACTTTGTGGAAAATACATTCGAATTGTGCTAGCAGGTTTTATAGTTCCTGTGTTTGTGTCAAATATACATTTCTGCCAGAACAGCCTTTAAGCCGAGGAGTAACAATGGTGATGCGGTGTAAAGGGGTGGATTAGGCCTCAGTAAATTGTGTGATGATCCTGGACAACGCTGCTTCCGTGTGTATGTGTGTGTATGCGTGTTTGTTTCAGTGCTTGCAGGCGTGTCAACGCTGACATCCGTGATGAATCAACTCATTTTGTCATATTGAATTTTCAGCGATTTTCAGTCGAAGACCCTGAACAAAAGCATCCTAAAGTGTGTATGCGTGTGTATGCGTGTGGGGCTTCCCTTACAACGTTGTCCAATTAATCTTAATCAGCATCAGAGCAAATATTGATGTCTAAGCGATACAATCATTTCTCTATAAGCTGAATTGACCCTTTACTGGGCAGTCTATATAATAATGGCCCAGTAGGAAATCACTAACATCCTGTGTATTCAGCACTGATTGCACAGAATACTTTAAGACACCAAATAGTTGCATAAACCTTGTAGTGATTGAGTAAGCAAAACTGAGGACATATCTGTGTTCTCAGGTCTTGTATTGTCATGGTCCCATATCACAAGCACTATTTTTCAGTGTCCCATGTTCCCAAGGTATGCCAGTATTCCATAATTCCAATGACCTATGACTCTTAAATTTCCCAAGATCCTACGTTCCCATTACCCTATGTTGTCAGGGTCCAAATATTCTAAGCTCTTTATGTTCCAAAGATCCTATAATTGCAAGATCCTATCCTAGATTCTAGGATCCTAGATCCTATGTTCAACTTGGTTGTGTATTTCCAAGGTATTATTTGCCAAGTGTCCAACTATTCCGTGGTATTATGTTCCTTGGTTCCTTATTTTTCTGTTATCTATGTTCCCAGGGTCCTTTGTTGTACTGTCCTGTTTTCCAATGATGTTCAATATTCACCACAGAAGAAATGGATCAAACTTTTTGGAGGTTTTATGAACACAGGTTCTCATTTTCCCAAGAGCCCAATTCAACATCATACTAAGTTCCTTTTTATGAGCAACATGTAAGAGAATATAGCTTAGGAACGTCTTAGCAGGTTTCTCAAAAACATACTTAACGTATTTTCCTCACTATAAGGTGCACTTAAAAGCCTTTAATTTTCTCCAAAAACGACAGTGGGCCTTATAATCCGGAGCGCCTTATATATGGATCAACGATGCAGAGATGCTGAGCGGGCGCTCAAGCACGTGAGATATGGAGCTTATTTCAGGGCGCGTCGGAGAAACAAAGCTGTCGTTCTTGCCGAGCACTTCATGAGATTAATGAGCGAGAGACGGTGCCCTTTTCTTTACAGTAGCTCAACCATCTTAACGGGGAAAATAAGTTATTCTAAAAGGGACCCTTGGCAGGCGGCGTGGCTGGGGAGTAGCCAAAGATTTAAGGTGTGGATGGCGGCGGGAGCGGACGCACCTCGCAGCATCGATCGGACCCTGAAAGCACCGTCTCCACCTCCCCACATCCCCCCCATCCACCCGGCCCGACGTCAAACGTTTGACTGCAGTATCTTATGCGGGAGCTTTATGTCAGCCCAATGTGTGGGACAACGCGTAAAACTAGTGATTGGAGTTTCCCCTGTAAAAAGCTGTGTTTGGGCTTTGTCTCATCGATTCACCACTCGTCTCACACCATCACACGTTATTTTCAGATGTGTTAATTGGGAACAGAGCTTGGCATGTGCGTGACATGGGTAAACTGTGAAAGCAGGGATATTCTCACACAAAGAGAGGAGAATTTCAACCTGATGGCAGACAGCACAACTTTATTCAAATACTGATTAAAGAGATTTAACAAATAATCAAAACCAGCGTGCTTATCTTTTAAACAATCAGGTCACTCCATTTCTTCGATAGAAAAACATGCTGATTAACAATGAGTCAAGCTGTTGCGGCATGTTGCAGATGTGATTAATAAGGATTTCATGTTGTTTTTTCCCACTGGAGCTGTCACGTGGATGATCCATTTCTGAGGTGCAAAGACTTGTGTAAAATATTATAATGTGGCTTCTGTCGATTCTACCAATTGATGTTTGGGGACCTTTACTTTATCCTCGCTGAACCTGAACCTACTTTGATTTAATTGACTCTCCCGAAGTGTTTTTTCTCAAGCTTAACCCAATGTCTTAACAGTATTTCCTTACTTGCAAGCTCAGTAGTTCCATTTTTTGGTATCAGCTGTCATTTTTAGACAGAAGGGAAGGCGTTAACTAACATTGAATGAAGTTAACGAGGGTTGCAGGGCACAGGTCATGTTGGTCTCTGGTCTCTCGTTGTTCCTCCTGTATCGCTCTTTTCTGTGTTTTCATGTAGCAACAGAGTTACTTCTTGTTGTGAGCTGTACCCAGCATGCAGTTTGGCGGCGTCATTTTTATAAATGTACAATTATTATTGTTTATGTGTCACAAGCTGTTATGACACATCATTGCTCGATATTGTGCTATCGAGCAATGATTTTGCAAGGGAGTTCATTATTTGTTTGTATCTTGTGCACATGTTTATACACACATTGCTGCAGTCAGTTTCAGCCTATTCTAAAGGCCAACTACGCTGTAACTATGGAAGTCCCAAAGCATTCCAAAAAATACTTTCTAGGTCACCAATAAAAGAGGAGACATCACTTCCTGTATTTATATTATTGATAATACGAGAGCATCAATATGAATATTTGAATGTACTCTTTTCTTTCCAGGACAATGTGGACCTAGGAGAGCTGATGTTCTCATTGTGCTATCTCCCCACGGCCGGCAGGCTCACCATCACCTTGATCAAAGCCAGGAATCTCAAGCAATGGACATCACCGGTGCTTCTGGTGGTCTTTGACTGACAAAAACATTTCAGCTGAGATGTCGGCCGTCAATGAACTCCCCATGGGTTTCCTCTCTCCAGATCCGTACGTGAAAGTGTCCTTGATGTGTGAAGGCCGGAGGCTAAAGAAGAGGAAGACGTCAACAAAGCGGAACACTCTGAACCCTGTGTACAATGAAGCCATTGTGTTCGACGTTCCTCCTGAGAACATCGATGAGATCAGTCTGCTGATAGCGGTCATGGACTATGATCGGTTAGCGAGTCTACTACGTACAGTGACAGTTTTAGGTGGTAAACTATGATGGAAAACCAGTTTGAAGGATGAGGGACAAAAATGAAATATAAATGTATGCCTTTATTGCCGTTGCATTTTTGTGTGGTTGTTGGACTTTTGTTGATTAGCTGTTTTTCTTTTTGTAGTTAGTGGTTTTGTTTGTTGGTTGGGACAGTCTTCCTGAGGGTTGAATGATCAGAGCTGTACTGCAGAAAACAGAAATATTTAATATAGTTTAGTACAATGTATGTGTCAGCAGTTGGTGCTCTCAAAAGACCCATGTGCAGGGATAATTAAAATAGTCATGGTCCTCCACGAGGACACAACGAAAAAAGAATACCATTTACACATTTAGAGGATTTATTTGGTCAATTTTATTCAAAAGAATCATTATGATAATGAAAATTGCAAACCAGATCAGTGGCAGGGCTCATAGAAATAAAATGATCTGTAGCTGAATGCGATGGGGCACATGTGGTTTCTAACAAAGCGCCAATGTTTTTGGCGTTGGTTGTTGTTTTGGTTGGTTGGTTTTTAGCTCTGTATTGGGTTTTGTTGTATAAACATGGAGGAATTTTCTTTTCTAAAGATGTCTCTTCTTGGAAAAAATTATACTCTTGACCTTTACAATAAAATGTTCTATGACTTACAAATTATAACAGCAGCTAAGGCTACTTAGCAGCAGCTACATGTACTCATTCTTCCCTGTTTTGCAAGGGTCGGGACATAATGAAGTGATTGGAGTATGCAGGGTGGGCAATGAGGCAGAGACCTTAGGCGAACCACTGGAATGAGATGCTGTCGTGCCACGAAACCCATTGCACACTGGCACCCACTGTAGAGGTATGGGCTGCTTGTGTATTGTTACATACAGTTGTATACATGTTTTAATCTGTGGTAAGTAACAATCCAAGCTTCATCTGAGGCAGTGATGGTGATGATATAGCAACATATTTCATACCAATGTGTGCCTGTTTTTGTGGGTTGGTTGCAGTTCCAAGTTGCAGTTCCATGGTGCCCCCCAGTTTGGGAACCACTGGTCAAAGGATTCCACAGCAATTCTTGCATCTGTTTAGGCTGTGCACGGCTGTATGTCAGCATGCTAAGCGTTTGTTAATAAACACAAAGTTCAGTTGAGACTGATGTGGGTGTCAGAAGCTTATTCATGTATTCATAAAACAAACTATTGTCCAAATGAAAAACTTAGACCTGGTGATGGCTCCAAATAAAAAAAGAGAAATTGTCAAAACGATTGCAATTCATTGAGGGAAACCCTTATGGTGGAGCCAGAGGAAAAAACAAGGGAATTCACAAAGTCCTGAGGAGTCATCCTCTGGGGACCATAACTGTACGTGAAAGATATATTATGCAGCATTTCTTCTTTATGGTTAAACAGACAAATCCCATACTCACCTGTCCCTGGTTATTTGCTGGGGGTTACAATATCACTGCCCCAAGGCTGATGCAGACAAACGCCCCAAACACAGCAAGAGAAAAATAAATCAAAGGTCATCTCCAGAAAAGGATTACTGATCACATGATCACTGCTGAAGAATATAAAACAGTTAGTTCACCTACAGGGGAAGAGCCCGGGCGTGCAATGGTTTTGATTTCATACGGTATGTTAAAAAGAATTATTCCTGGTCCCCCAGAGATATTCAGAATAAACATACGTGTCTAGGAATATTTAATGAACAAATACACAAAAGGTGAGTACAGTCGAGTGACCCATATCTAAAGAGTGTGCATTCATAGCAGAATACATCAAAATACATCACAAACACTAATGAGGAGACCTCTGTGTCTTGTAGTTTATATTGCCATGTCGTTTTGGGTTTTTTATGGTCTAGTGAGTAAAAGAAATTAAACAATTATATAACAGAGATACTGCATAACCCTCTGTAAACTTACTAAACATGCGAAAAAAAGATCTGAAAGTGAAAATATAAGTTTTGAATCTGAGAATATAAGATTTGTATCTGAAAATATAAAATATGCAACAGAAAAATATAATACAGTGATCATATCAAAAAATAAATATAAGTGAAGATTAAAAAAAAAATTTATTCAAAAAGATTTGGGGCTGAGCTTTTCTGAGGCCATTAGCACCAGATTACAGTGCCAGGACCTGAGGTCCAGACCAATGTCTCAATTGTTTTTCTTTAAAAGATACAGCCGGAGGTCCCAAGGGAACCAGGCACAGTGAATACGTCACAAACATATACTTATTACAAATAAAGTATTCAGGCATTAAAAACACAAATATATATTTTTTTGACATGGAACATTTGTGTCTCTCCTTCAGACTTTAAATACACTCATTTGTCTTTCCACTTTGGCCTGTGAAGACTTTTCTGGAGTGTTGGAGGGAGCCTCGCTGACCCTCTGACCCCAGTCTGCAAACATTAATTATTCACTGACTTTGCTCGAGTCATTTTAAGCCAGTTCCAATGCTATTGAGAGGAAAGCAACAAAAACGGGCAATGCTGAAAGCTCATGTTGTCGCCACTTTGTCACGAGAGTGAGAGGTCAACTCAGGCACACTGCAGGGGGCGCTCTTGTGAAGCGTGCCCTGATGTGTTTGAAAGCCAATGTTGAGCTGGTATCTACCTGTCTCACAGTGGCAGGGGCTCAGACATATTGTCATGGAAACGTGCTCACTCAAGTTGCTTCAAGGCGGGTTGAATTCAGGCGGAAAAATATGTTTTGCTCAATAACTAATCCTAGGAAATTTTTCATTAATACTGTCTGAAATTGTTCCATTTTGTAGCAGGTTTTAGTCATTACTTTTTACATTTTAGGGGAGGTAGTCAACGTAATATCCCCTATTGATTTGTGGACTGCTGTTTTGAAGCCTTGAGTTTAGCGTAACCATTTTGGATTACGACATTTGCCCATGTTTTTAGTCGATGAAAGAAATTTTATCACATGTACTGAAAACTTTCTTTTAAGCAAACTGAAATATCCAGAATAAAAATCATGCTGTATCGAAAAATACCTGAAACTGTCGAACTGAGACTGTGAAGTCAAATATTTTTACTGAGATAATAAATTCATTTTCTTATAGACTTCCATGAAATCAGACTTATTTTGGTCCCCAGAAGAGTGTCAATTTTGTCACTGCTAAACATTATCCTTGGAAAAGGTATTGCATGAATTTACATGAATTTCTCTCTAAATGTTTGAAAAAGTGACATGAATATTATCGTGCTTTTTTTCTTATTATAATGCTAAATGTACTAAAACTGCGCAGGATTTTATAACATGCATTTTGCCCAATAGAAATGGCATGTATAAAAATCCCAACAATTGGGTTGATTTGGGTTAGGGTATTTGTTTGGCTCCTGTTTGCATCTAACCCGATCGTTTTTTCTCTCTGTTGTCCAGTGGGTCGGACAGGGAGCGACAGAGACTGGAAGCCAAGGAGGATCCACCAATTCCCTGAAGACACCACCATCGCCATGATCGCACACACACATAGACATACACACAGCCTTGGGGTGGTAGAATGATGAAGATGATAGACCTGCAGATGACTGAAATGTTAATAATAATATAGTGTTACTAACAAGCAACGACAGTAGAAGCATCATCTAACAGCCATTCCACGAAGCTGGTGTGTCATTAGATTGAAGTTTTAGTGTGCTAAGACCGCTGCAAATCCTCACATCTTTTGTTCCTCTTCACAACCAAAAACCACTTTAACTACATTCCAACTGATCTACTAGAGTGCTTTTAATTTGACATTTTTGAGCTGTTGCTGACTGCATTAAGAGTTCGACCTTTTGAAACATGTTTCGTGGACCAAAAATCATTAATTTCTAGCTAGTGGTTGTGCTTTGTATGAGTAATTAACTTCAACAGATGCAGTAAGAGTTTCACAGTAGAGATTTAGAAAGGACAGACAGGGCATTCCTGTTCAGCTCCCTTTCAACATTTGTTTCATGCAGACACGATAAAAGGGGATTTTCTTTAGTCAAAGTTTTAACTCTTTTTGGCAACTTTCTCACAGAAGACTATAACAAATATGTAAAGTGATTAGGGTTTGCTACATCAATGTCATGGCAACAAAAAGACAGAAATTAAAAAGGGGGTTTTTATTAACCACCTGTTAAAATTGAGACATACTTAGTTAACAGGGTGTGGTCAAAATGAAGAAAAACAGGTGTTGGCGGTGTCTGCAAATGGGTTTACAAAGAGCAACTACTAATGTTTCCCACTGACACATTCATGCACAAAACATTCTGGTGTTTGGCCCAGACGCATTCCTATTAAAATGTTAATATGGCTAACATCTGTTTTTCCTACATTTAACCTAGCTACTCTGACAAACGTAGTTTATGACAGATTTTCCGCTTACACATTTTTTATTCACTTTTCAATGCCCTTCTTAAAAGGTCGTTTGCTTTCACATCTTCAAAAGTCATCTAGTGAATACACTAACACCATAACTAATGGTAAAGACAAATCCAAGAAAATAAAGTTTGAGAAAAGAACATTTAATACTCACTGAGATGAAAACATGTTCTCACTTTCAACTCCAATGGTGACGCTTTGTCAGCCAGTGCATTTTGGCATTTCTTTTCAGGTCAGTCGATAGTTCACACACTTATTTGTCCCCCGCTAGACATGTCAGTTATGGCCAAACACACTCTTTTCTTAAACTAAAAACCCAAACCTAAAAAATAAATTCCCTGCGGTTCATCTTGAAAAGAAACTATGCATGTATTGGGTCCTTTTGACGGGGGCTTTGGCATCATAATAAATAAATAATAATGACTATATCTTCCCCTTGCTGTGAAATCTACTTGTAACAGGACTTCCTATTCGTTTAGACCACACGCTGCTTTTGTTTTAATAAAGCCAGTGTTTGTTGTTTTGAAATTCAGACTAATGCTAGTACTGTTCATGTCTTTGTATTAGACACTGTAACAAATAGCAATGGTAATTTGTGTGTGTTTGTAGGGTACACTGCATGCATCATTTTTTGAGTCATTTTTTTAAAATCTCTTCTGTGTAAACATCAGATGTATTATGAACTTAAGAAAGATTGTGTAAATTGTCCATTCAGATGTTGTTAATAAATTTTTCTCTCTCTATATATAAATACATATATACAGTATATAAACAAACGGAATGGGTTTTTAGTGAGTGTGAGGGGATGTCACAGAGAGAGTTCAAAAGAGAGATTGAATGAGACAGGTATAAACACACACATATCCCCCTCAGGCCTTTCCCCCCCCCCAACCTCACAACTGTGCTGTGAGCTCTCCCAACCCACTTCTGGGATTGAAAGTCATTTGAAGAGCTTCCGACAACACACACACCTTCAATGGGGACATAGAGGTAGCACACAATGGGGGTTGAAATGCCAGGTAAAACACCCAAATGTATCATGTTGCTTGTGTAAAGACTCACAGTAGTGATTTGGGTTCATTGACACATTCACCTAGTAAATGTGGAATATTTAGCAAGCGGCTGTCTGCTAAACCACCTGGAAACCTTTTATAGAAGAAAAGGGTTTGGTACATTTGCACACTCGTGTTCTTCAATTTTACTCCCAACTCACCCCGTCACTCTCAGATTCATTATTTTGCAAGTTGCATCATTTCCAGTCTCTCAGGTCCAAGTTTATCAGCAGTTGAGGTGCAATCTGGCAGCCGCAATTATAACATCGTCAAAGATTCTCCAAGCAGCGTTTCCGTGTGCAATGGGGGCTTCTGGCTTTTTACAGTGACAAAAAGGAAAATAAACAATTTTTTCAGTGCCAAGATGTCTTTGAGTACCTTTCCCCTGCGCCAAGTGAACTCATGCGGCTCCCTATTTTGGCTTCAGGTTTTCCAACTAACGGCCTCGTCAAAAAAGCCAACATTTCTCTTTAGACCTGCCATAGATCCAATCATCGGGATGCTACGGCTTTGTTTTTTTGCTCCAGGTAGAGAGCTTTTAAATATCATCGTATAGAAAAGTCGTTTCGTAACCATCTAACATCTGAATTCAGTATTTAAACACGCCAGCAATCAGTCATGAAGTCATAAAATCAGTATTTCTTCTTCACGCTCTGCAACATTACTTCCTTGCAGCCATTTTGACACCTCATTAACGACTATCGCTGGTGAACGGCAAACTCAGACTCAAACAGCAACATAGAACAAGGAAACTGGGCTGGTATATGTAGTGAATGACTGATCGCTGGGGAACCAGTATGGAAGTGAGGGAAAATATGGGGCAAGGGCAAGGAGGGTCTTTTTTTCTCAATCTTTTAAGTTCTTAATGATTTTGAAACCGCCCACTGATGTATTTATTTCCATTCTGAAAACGTTGTTTTAACAAACATGATTTTCTCAAGCCATTCTAAAACGTTGTACCATGAAGGACTTAGGTCTCTGTGTGACGACGCTGATACATTTACACACAAATGTGTCCTGTTCAGTGTGTATTACCGGAAACAGCACCTAATAAGATGGTCGCCACAATGCCAGACGCTCCTCCGTTATTTCGATCGAACAGTAATACAAGGGGTTAGACCATTCAACACCTGTTCTACAAATGTGTCTTGTGGCTGTGCCGAGACTGACATATCGATACAGTTCCCCACCGCAAAGGGTCAAGATACAGAGGGGAAAATATTCTGAATGTCGGCTGCACTTAAGATGACTTCTCCTTCAAGGTGGTAGTTTACTGTGTTGTCCATGGTTACTTTACATCATAGTCCAACCGCCTCGCGATGTAGAACTACATCTGTTCAAATATTCAAAGCCCCCACAACTCCTAAAAACAAACAATTTCACTTCTTAACAGAACACGGAGGATGTAAACAACACAGCTCACAAAATCCAAACCAACGCTCTTCATTTATTCCCAAACTAGGCAGAGCAAATGTTGACTCAGCTAGTACTACCGCTTACATTAAACATAATCTTATCAATCACGGCAGGGGGTGGGCGTTTCTATTTAAAAGTCCACACGAGGACCCAACAGAGTCGACCTTCAAAAAACACATCACCGCTGTTGTCACTGTTAACAAGACAGCGGCCACACAGGTCAGGGGTAGCTGCAACGGGCAAAGACAGAGGACAGCTGTTGCCGGCTGAACTCACATGGCCATTTTCTAATTGTTACTTGATGACGGTTGAATATTTTTTTTTCCACCGGTTGCCATGCCATACGATAGAATAATTGTCTTGTTACTAACCAGGAATCAGGAAAAATCAAGTCAAGTCAAGTCATTTATATGTATAGACATAACGCAAATTACAAATTTGACTTTTGTTGGTGTGTAACAACAGACAGTGCCCCACGACCATCGTGCACGAGGAATAAAAATGAAAATATAGCGCTAAAAGGGTTAGTAGTATGTAGAGGCTCCCACTGGGTAAGTTTAAAAATAAAAGAATAAAAGTTAAAGTTAAAGATATTTTAAAATTAAAAATAAAGTGCACCAGCAAACAGGAATTGACAAAAGTGACGAGTGAAAAGTGACAAGTGAAAGTGAAATGTGCAGTATGAAAGAAAGTGACCGTGGAATGTCAGAGTCAGTCAGTCAGTGGGGGACCGCTCTGCTGATGAGCCCGACTACGGAGACCGACGGAAGAAAAGCACACACAAAAAAAAAAAAAAAAAAATCAGGAAACATTTATTGGTGGCGGGAGGAATTTGACTTAGTCCTTGGTGGTAACAGCAGCCTCCCTGCCAGATGGAAGGTGCACAAACAGTTTTTGTCCGGGGGTGGAGGGTCGAAAGCGATCTTTTTAGCACCAGCTTTAGGTCCTGGAAGCGAAAGTGAAATGTGCAAGTCCTGGAGAGACGGCAGATTGCAGCCAGATCACCCTTTTGTGCAGAAGCGGTCGTATGACACGCTTGCAGCCTGCCCTGTCCTGGCTGTGGGCTGCAGAGCGGATGACAGACGGTGATGGAGGAGCAGAGGATGACTTGATGATGGCCGTGAGAAGTGCACCATCATCGTCTTTGAATTTCTTCAGCTGCCTCAGGAAGAACAACAACCTCTGCTGAGCTCTTTATGATGGAGCTGATGTTCAGCTCCCACTAGAGGTCCTGGGTGATGATGATGAACCATTACTAATAAAAACAGTAGAAATTAGTTCATAACACAAATAAATAAATAAATCACAAACTAATAAAATCTTATACGAATATTTCCTGTTAAAAGGATGAAAATGTGCTCTACATATTTTATCAAAATAATAGATAGCTACTAAAGAGTGCTGAAAAATGAATGGAAAACAGATGCAGAAGCTTCTACGTAGGGGGACAAGTAGAATTACTTTACAGACTGAAAACATTGACGTCTAACTGATCTTTTGAAACTATGAAAAAAAGTAATGCAATAAATGGCCTGAGATTCCTGCAAAAAGTGGCAAAGTAATGAATTGTTAGTAGTAGCATTTTAGAAAGAGCTGAAATGATGTTAGTGTTGACTCAAGAGCACCACAGAATCCTTCGTATTTAAAGTGTCATAGCTAAAAAGATGTTTTACATCCCACAGCTGACATTTAAGATAAATATTCTGGATTACACTCACCTGGCATAATATTGGTAATATTGTGGCTTCAATGGAATCGAACTCATCTGACTTAAAGAACATCATACTGTTTTGAAGAAGACGTTAAACCAGAGATTGAGACCATGAATTCATATTTACAAAGTTTACTGAGGCAATATATAATTTTTGTCATTCACGCCTTTATTCTTGTTTTTAGCTTGCACAAGATCCGTTCACGCCTTGAGGCCAGGTGCAAATCTATGAACATACACATACACAAATGCTTTACTTAGCTCAAATTGAATTAAATTTTTAGTTTGGGAGGGGAGCTTATCTTTTGCCATCTTCTGTGAATGAAGACACTGTTCATTCTTTGCGATTGTGTTTGACCTACTAATAGAACGGATGAGAGGGAGAGGGAGGAGAGCTGTTGGGGAGAGAAGGTCAGACAGTACTGAGAACACCCCAGTAAGAAGCACTTAGTTGAAGCTGTGGAAAAAATTCAGTTGGAAAACCTTATCGGCAATGAGATTACAATTACAAACATGAGCTAGGATGCACAGAAACGTGTGCACATACATACAATAATGGCTCAACCATGCTAATGGTACCACTGTGGACTTCTATTGTCTTCTTCTGAGCTGGGAGTTACTGACTTGTTTGTCGGGGTGGAAATGCATAATCAGTAAAAATGAAAATAAAAATAACACACATTGCCCTCACACAAATAAGCATTACTACAGACATAAAGGGAAAAAAAGCCATTGTGAGTGATTTTATCGATTAAAAACCATCTTTTCTCAGACGGGTTTCTCTCTTTTAGCACCTAGAGAAAAAGGCACAGAGTGTGTATTTTTAGAACGTGCTCTCAGAACGCGTTGAGAATAGATTGACTTATGTAGATGAGATCATGAATTTTTCACATCTGCTGGCAAATCGGAGCGCCTCTGGAGCTCCTGTGGAAACGTTTCAGCCATCCACCAGAGCTGGCAGTTATAGATGGAGGCAAGCCCCGAGGGGACCGGCTTACAGTTGGCAGACAGCATGCTGGAACAGAACCCTTTGGCAAAACAGGGGCTCTTTGGAGAAATTCTCAGTGGAAAGAGGCACCAGAGGGACACATCATGTATGTGCTGCATGCAGACTGACAGCCTGAACACAGTACTTTCTGGGGTTGTGGTTCAGATTTTCATGTTATTTAATCTGCATCGTTTAACTTTGTTAGCACAGTAATTGCTTGAAATCTGCGACATATGAAGGTGCTGGAGTTCAACGTTTCCCAACAGATCTTAAAAAAGAACATTCACTATTTTCATGGTATGGAAAACATGCCACAGTTGTTGCAGCTGCTCTGTTTGTCAGGCACAGCTGCAAGACTGGTCACATCTAGCATTCGTAATAAAACCGCATTTTTGCAAATATCCCACGAAATGATTTTGTAAAGTATCTATGTAATCACGAACAAGGATGTCAATAGGCCACAGGTGGAAGGGGAATGGATCCCATCAGAGATCTCTCAGCCAGAACAACATTCAATTCAAGGTGTCAATTCATTTTATTTTGTATAGCCCCTAATCCATTAACCCCATTACAAATTTGCCTCAGAGGGCTTTACAGTCTGTACAATGTCACATCCTCTGCCCCGAAACCCACCACATCGGCACAGGAAAAATCCCCCAATGAAAAACCTTGCAAGAGGGGGAAAAAGGGAGAAACCTTAGGGAGAACGTCAGAATAACATCCTACCAAGGGATGGACAGACTACAATGGATGCCATGTGTACAGAATGAACAATGTAATACATGCAATTCCATGACAGAAATGATTCAAGTAATTGTGAGTAGTAACTGTTCCAGGCGCTGAGCAGAGCTACTGCAGGGGCAACCACCATCAGATGATCCACCATCCACAGAAGCCTGTGGGGAGGGATACGAGACTTTAGGAGAGGGTAATTGGTTTACGAGTACAGTAATATGATTAATATCTAAAATAATAATGATGATGATGAATCACATTTAAAAAAATGATAGGGAGAAAGCACAAAAAATTGTGTGAATTAAACAAATGCAAACTTTGGACAACAAAAAACACTGAACTGCCTACTTAAATAACCCCACTTCAAGACACCAAGACACAGCCTGGCACTTCATTTTTAGGGAACTGAAGACAATTTTAAAAAGTTTTATCTAGGGAGGAAGGAGAGATAGCACACTGCATCCTGGTGTTCTTTTTTCCAATGTCCTGTGTGGAAATATGCAGATGGAAACATAAAGCCCCACTCGAAGTCCAAGAGATTTTTTATCAGCGTGGCCACATAGGGGTTGACAGTTGCTGCCTTCTTCTGGACTAGCTTCCCCTGTCCTTGTAGACACCTGGTTGTCCCTCTTTCCGAGTTCAGCCCAAGGAAGCGCTAATATGCAAAAAAAGAAAAAAATATTATTCTCATCTAACATAACGTCTAAATATTTCATACTCTAGTAATTAAGTGCAGACGTAGCATGACCCCTAGTCAGAATGGGCACTAGAGACAAAATAAAGTGACAAAATTGTTATCTGTTTCTTCAAGCAGTTGTTGAGGTGTGGTCTAAACGGTTGTAACTGGATGCAATGCTCGGGAACATGCACACATGCGTATGTAGGAACATGGATTAAATGTGCTTTTACAGCTATCATCCCCCTGGCTTCTATGTTGAGAGTGAGATTAGTATACAGAAGCGGCATTGCATTAGCCACAGGTTCTGCAGGAATGTGAGGGAATCATGGTTATCAAGGAAAGACTCAGAGGAGGTATAATACACTGGAGGATTTCAGTAGTTGCTAAAACTCCCCTTGGACGTGACATGTTATATAATACTCGAGATTGTTTATCAGCTATAAACAAATAGAGCATCAGTATAGTGTATATTAGCAAGGAAGAGGATGATGGATGGTACACGTTGTGAACCTCTGAGCTCTTGTCTGTCGCTCGCAAAATGTCGCACGTTCTAAAATCCTGCGCAGTTTTACTACATTTAGCATTATCATATGAACAAAAAAGCACGGAAATATTCATATAGTCACTTTTTCAAACATTTAGAGAGAAATTCATGTAAATTTATGCAATAAATTTTCCAAGAATAATGTTTGGCAGTAACACAAAGTTGTTAAATAATATAAAATTTTAATGTAAATGTAAATGTTAAATTTAAATGTGCTGCTTCCCATCCTGCTAGCTTTCTCTGGAGTACACTGCCCTCTGGTGGTCTTAGGGGAGACATAATTTCCAACTTTGTTCCAGGTCAATTTAATACAAAATGATACTCTAAAAAAACTGTTGAAAAACAAAACAAATGAAATGTATGAATAAAGTCTTAGAAGATAAACCAACACAAACGGAATAGGGAAATCAGGGCCACAAAGGCCAAAACCATAGACCAAACTCCCCACACTAACTCGAAAATAGAGTTCATCTTACCTAAAAAAACAAAGAGAGACAAAACTGTTACTCTCCATACCTAGCCAAAAAACAGAGGAGGAAGCAAGCATTTCTCCAAAGATGATCTACAAAGAAGCGCATCTTAGATTGTTCGTTAATCACAGTTTGAGACTGCTTAAATTTGGGACCTTTTGTGTTTGGAAGATAATCGGATAATAAGTCTCCTCAGTATGTGACTAAAGGTGTTGTGGAGTTGGATGGGAATGCCATTTTTTAGAAGACAAATGGTTGTAATATCCAGCTGTTGGTCTGGTCTTGTTTACTAAGGTAGATGACGGTACTCATATGATGCTTTGGTACAATGACGTTAAGTATAACAGTTGGATTATTATTTTTGCCCAAAAAATGTCATTGTTGCCAATACACAACTGAATGTAATTCATTACAAACCTGCTAAAGTTGCACTCAACATGCTGTTATGTCACAATTTTTTTTGCCCATTTTTGATTGTTAAAGGAACACTGATATTACATGTCAAAATCAATACTATTAAATGGTATAAACTGCTGAGTAATGGCTTCTGAGAGAGAGAATTTGTCCAAAAAAAGTAACCCCTCCTGATGACATCTTTGTGATGTCATCAGGGTTATCTAAGCGTGGACAGAAAGCCTGCCCAACAGTTGGGGGTAATGCATTATGGGACATCTAGTGAAGATAGGATGACCCAATAATACGGACTAAAAGTCAGGATATCTAAGTGTCTGGTGTTCTGCTTCTAAACAAGCTTTTTGGTCATTCGCAGATCTTTCACCTTTAATCTTAAGTGTAAATGAATGAGCGTCCCCTTAAAAATATGTACCACTAAAAATAATAAACAATCTTTAAAGCAATTGTGTCCTTCCTAATGTTAAATGTTTTGTTTATGTTAATGTATGGAAAATGGGAAATACAAGTTTCAAAATTGTGAGTGAAATGCTTCTTTATCAGTGTCATACTGTGTATGCAATATTTGGTATGATATACACAATAGTGTTTATTACTCTACCTCCATCTAGTGGAATATACTTGTAATTACAAAGCTGAGAAGGCTGTACACACTCAATTGGTCACGATGTACTCATTTTTTCCAACAAATGAATAAAAATGAATGAATGCAACTGGAATGTGCATTCAAAAAATATCTGGGTTTGAATCCTTTAAAGATTCCCAATCCCTTTAACCTTGTGTTTTTTGGAGGTAGGCTTTACTTCCCAATGGGTACCACAGACCCCTATGCTGAGGGTAAAACTGTTATACTGTAAAAGTGTACTATTTGAAATACCACGTCTGAAACATATAATTTGTCATCATTTAGAAGTAGCTCTCATAAAAAGTCTGAAAGCTCTTGAAATGATGTAATACACAGGATGTATGTTATTATATTGCCGTTGATCAAAAAGAGTCAAATGACATTGTGATTTTCACATTTACATTTTTTTATTTATTTTTTATTGTATTGTAAAGGTGATTTTTTAGAAAGTAGGGCCATAATACGGAGGCAAAGAAATACAAAAAAGAAGCCTGAAAACAGAAAAGAGTGAGAGTAAGAGGGCAAAGAGAACATCGACAGAAAAAATAACTTCTTATTAAAACCAAAAAGATCATCATAAAAAAAAGGATTTTACAGTAACTTTCATTGTAGCAATAAGATAGAAATTATACATTTTTTTTAATAAAACATCATTGCAGTGAGATGAAACTGAGGCCCCCAGTAAGAGTCTTACTGCTTGATGGGTTTTGCATCCCACTTGTCTCCGTCCGCTTGTGTTTGTCAGGCAGTCATTCCAGCAACGTGTTTAAAAGACAACATCTACAGAAGGGAAAGCATGATGTCCAAAACCAAACAGAATCATATTGCACATGCTAACGGAAGATCCTCCGACAAAAGTGAGCAACGTCGGGGGTTTAATGCTACGTCAGTTGAAAGGACAAAGCAGTACAGTATACAAAGACAGTATAAAACATCTCTATTTAAACGCACCTGCCTATTAGGGAAATTGATTTTTTCTTTTAGTACTTACATTGTAGTGTCGTTTATAAGTGTTGGTTAGATATAAGAGCACATCCACAAGTCTTTTGAGACTGCCTGTGTGAGCGTCCATCCATGTCTTGCAAAAAAAAAGAAATCCTTACATTTTCTATTGTTAAGGATTTCTTGTCCTCAATAAGGGGACAGTTGGCAACTTAAATGCTACTCTTCTTCATAGAAATGCTCTTTTCTCGTGATAAACCATCTTTCACTGGGGACATGTTGTCTAACCCTTTTTTTGAGCTGATTCTTACAAATATGCATAATTAATAGGCTTCTTTTTAGGGGTTAAACTCAACGTTTTTTTTGCAGGACACAGACATTTGTCTCTGATACTTTCACCGTTCTAAATGTAAGCCCTGGTAACTAAATGCCTACAGCGGCTTTACTAAACAACACATTATCATCTCCTCCTTTCCTCCTTTCTTTGCCTCCTCTTACCTCAACTCTCCTCTTGTCACTAAAAGTTTCAAACTAGGCCATCCTCTACCCCCCTCAACTCTCAAAACGCACAAAACGCTTCATCAAACCAATATTTTCCTGTCTCAAGCATTTAACCTGGCGCCCCCCCTCCCCCCATACTCCCCCTCCTCTGATGCTCAGTAGTAACACCTTTTCAGCCCCAACCCCTTTAGCAGGGATGGACGTTACAGGCGCGGACCTCCTTCCGGTCCTTGCAGCCAACGGCCATGGCACCTTTGGCTCTTTTCTTCGCCACCATGAAGCGCTCCTGAATCCCCCCCGAGCACGGTTTGGTGCAGTCCGTCCAGGCGGTCCATGGCTGCATCCTGCAACCTGAAACAGAAGTGTCTCAACCTGGGGGTTTCGTGCATTTAAAGTCAATGTGACGGATTGTTCCCAACAAACCTGGCTGCTCCTCGGCCACTGAGTCTCTTCCATGTTTTCCTCGTCTCCTTCTCTGACCTCCTCCTGCCCCTCCGACTGCGCCCCTACTTCCTCCTTTCGTCCGGCACTTTCGGATTTTGCACTTCTTCCTCTGGATGGTCTCGGGACAAGCGCTGCCCCCAAACTGCGGCTCATGCTTGACCATACGGGTGCGGATGGTGTGTCCTTTGCCGCAGGACTTATTGCACTCAGACCACTCAGACCACTCAGAGACCATGCAATCGGCGGCTGGAAGGGAGAACGAAGGACAAACAATTAAGTCAAGTCAAGGAACTAATAGAAGCACAGGGAACATTTTGTGGCATATTTCTTCTAATAAGATCTCAAAATCACATTTGTCACTGGTGCATGTTCCAATTTGAACGGTCTCCTCTGCCCTTCCCTCTAGCTCTCATTCAATTATTAGTGAAAACTCAAGAGACCTTGTCTGAGATTCAGGGTTGATGGAGTCACATGCAGTAATCTCATCCAGATTGGAATATTATCAGCCATTACCATTATGAATGACCACGGGACAATGTGAAATCGTGTTGTGCTAACACACACTACGTAACCGCGTTAGTGGGCCTTTGTGCAACAAAACACTAAAAAGACAAACAGACTACAGCAGAAAAAATATATATTTCGTCAAATTGTCATAATTAGCATATAAATGATTGATCATCCAAAAGCATTTTTTGTTCTTGGTTGAGTTCAGCTAGATGCCAAATTAAAGTAAATTCCCTTAATTCCCTTTTCTGAGATATTGCAGACACACGACCAGGAAGTGAGACAGGCAATAAATGAAAAAAATGAAAAACTGAATGGCATTTCTATCATTCTGTTAGTAAACGAGTGGCTGCAGATACTCACGGCACTCGGGCAGCATGCACTTCTCCGTCTGCTCCAGCTCCTCGGAGCACCCGGCGGGATCCGACTTCAGCATCCTCTGACGTGTTCGTAAGCCCCGCCCACACGTCACGCTGCAATCGCTCCAGTCGGACCAGGGCGACAGCATGCACGGAAGGCTATCTGCAAAAAAAAAAAAAGCACGCAGGCTACCGTTAAAAAAGGCTTATTATTACTTATCTGGAAAAACACACAAAACCTAACATTACTCATTTAACTCATTAAACTACCAAACACAACAATCTTTGGCTGTAGTGTACAAAGTGCTGCGAACAAACTGGGTTGAGTGAATAAAAACTGGTGTCAAAGAGAATGTCACTCTCGTGATGGTTATCTCTGACCAATCAGTGTTTTAACTTGGACCAAACGATAGCATTCGCTAATGGAAAAAGAAAAAAAAACAAACTTCTTTGAACTCATCTGAACTGCTTAAGGCTGGCGCATGCTTCTGCGTCTGCGTAGTTGCGTCGACACACTCGTTTCAATTCATGATTCTAAAAGTCTTGCGTGTGTTGCAGAGCAGTTCACCTCCAGAACAACAGGTGGAGCAACGTGTTTTTGTTGAAGACAACCTAGAGAGTCACGTCTATTTATTTATTTATTTATCATAGACTTTATTTCCCCGTGCATCGCCACTGCTGCTTTTCATCGCGGACACATTTGTCCCGTATTTTCCTCCACTACTTTGTGCACCTTTCGACCGGCAAACCGGCGTTTGCAGAAATCTCCCTTCATGAATCCAACCCGCTTATACAACCCGTCATTGGCGGGTTGTACAAGCGGGTCATATTTACGCATTTCTTTCGACAAAAGTTCTTCAATCTGATCCGTTCTCTCGTAAACATTCTTTGTTTTAATAATGGCGGTGTCGGGCTATGAAAGCCTCCGTAAAGGATGTAGTTAGCGGACCAATCGCAGCCTGGTGCGCTGCGGGAGGCTTGCGTCGCTTTTGACGCAAATGGGTCTACACACGCAAAGACGCAAGGAGGTGTGAAAAGGCACGCAAGAGACACGCAAGGGGGTCTTGCGTCTGCGTCGCTCTGAAAATGCAGAAGCATAAACTAGGCTTAAGTTAAACGTGCAGCGACCCATCCAGGCGTTCCTGAGATATCGCTATCACGTGGATACGGGATGAACGAGGGGGCACATTGACCTTGGACCACCAGCATCTATATTTTGAAGAAATTCCCCTGCAGGGCGTTCCTGAGATCTTAATGTTGAGCTCTGACGCATTAAAAAAACAAACAAACAAACAAAATAAAGAGAAAAAACAACACATTTCACTCACGGCATTCTGGCATCATGCATTTCTCCACTTCTGCCACCTCGGTCTTGCACATTGATCCGTCTATAGGCGGCATCTTCACCATGCGCTCGCGTCTTCTCATGCCCAAGCCGCAGGTGACGCTGCAGGGGTCCCACTCAGCCCACTCAGTCACCACGCAGCTGCTGGGTGCTGCAGAGAAGTACGCCGAACCAAAAACACATTTAGTGGGTCTGCCCATGTTCCGCCACGAAGACGTCCAGTTTTTGGAGTACTGCTGCACTTTGCGTGCCTAAATGAACCGCGCTAAATTCAAGTAAATTTTCGCAGACTCACTGTCACAATAACCTCACAATACATAACCATTTCCTACCATGTACCTATTTAGAAAAGGAAAGACAAATAGTAATGCATTTCTCTTATTATATATACAGTATGTACTCACATATGTACAATGGGGAAAAAACTGGTGACAAATTAAAGAGAATGAAACATTATTAATGAAAATAATGATTTATTTTTTAATTCTCAACACAAACAGAAAAGCACTCACAGCACTCGTCGTTGACGACACACTTCTCCGTCTCCTCAGTCTGGAGCTGGCAGAGCGAGCCGTCCTCAGGATACTGTTTGACGTAGCGCTCTCTAGACCTCATCCCCATCCCACAGGACACGCTGCAGGCCGACCAGCTGATCCATTCCGACATCATACACGTCGATGGCTCTGTCCACCGGAGAGTAGCAAGAGGAAACATCCTCATATTAGAGCCATTTCACTTTGATGTTTTATTAATGAAAGGTTCTGGGTTTGTGCTTGAGCTGTGAAAACCCCCCCCTAGAAGAAAAGGATATCATAGCTGGTGCATGGATGTAAAGAGAGGACAGAAACAAAAAGATTCTGATCCAGACAAGCTTATTGCAGTGGACTGGAGATTCTGCAAATTGAAAATCTGTTTCCTTGCGTGTACCCAGTGGCAGCCACGATGAGAGGACTTATTCTTATGATGAGGATGGGAACCTTAGTGGTTCCCTCCCCCTGAGGGTATTATATTCTTTGTGAAATTAAAAAAAGATATAGTTTATGAGTGTCACGTTGTGCTCCATGTGGTTACACTCAACTCGTATCCATCGTATAGTCCGTTATTCTGGATTTCTCTACCAGGCAGATTCTTCTTAATGTTCTCACCCGCTCTACCCATGCGCCACCGTCGACCCCATTTTCATGGTCTTTGGAGCAATGAGCGGCATAACGTCTTTCTTGGTTTGGTGATTATACACAGATTAAAACACAGCAATACTCACTAAATGGACCTGGATCTTCCCCCTTTGGCTTCGCCCTGAGAGACTTGTTTGGACCCAGGTGCTCCAGCCACAGGACATTCCTACCTACAAGCCGCACCGGACTCCTTTCTAACAGCTTCCTGGATTTCAGTCTGTAAAATCTTCTCAGAGCTGCCACTTTCCAGAAATAGCTCCTTCTCAGAATCTGCTTTGGCTTTCTTTTTAATAAGGCAAGTTGCCTGAAGGACAGTCCTATTCACAGCATGGGCCTGAGGGACTGGAAGTCAATATGTATGTCTGCTGGGTCGTATATCAGCTAAAGAGCATACTTCAGCTGCACTGGCGTTAACAAGGCTTCACTTTCCTGTATTTTATATCACTATTAGCCTGCACGGTCCTACGAGATTTTCCTATCCCTCCCTCACTTAGAGAGAGTCACTGTAAGAGTCTAACCGTCTAATAAGCCGTCTCAGTGAAGATGTCTCCTGGGGGGGGGGGGGCACGAGTACTGATTCTGAGAGTGAGTCAAGACGACGTGATTGTGACATAATAGAAGAAGTGTTATTAAAATTCTATTGAGAAATCACCTGAGAGCGGCATTGCTTTCCAGCTGTGGCCTAATTAAGCAGAACTGAGCGGAGTACTGATAAAAGAAATGGGTGTCTCCGAGCGCAAATGAGGCATCCGGAGAGCTGATTCCCAGGAAAATTTATCAATGCTGGGTGTCGTACACTGACCCCATTCCACCATGCTAACAGTGCGCTAAATGGAAACAAAAGAAGGGTTCCGGAGTAATAAAATATTGCTGTTATATATATCGCTGTATGGGTCGGAGCCTAACAGTCTGAGCTGCACTCGTCCAATAACTGGTAGACATCACATTCGGTATCCAAATCACAGATGTTTACACTGCGGGATTAGGGATTTGTATTTTGTGCTGGATAATCTTGGTGTAACCATATCAATTTAAGGTGTGTTTGGGTTTCTTCTGTTTCACCTGTTCCCTCACACACATGCTGCATAATCCTTCACAACAATCCTAACAGCTGCGCAATGGTTGCACAAACAATTCCACTAAGCTGTGAACATAGAAATGAGGCAGCAGGTTTGTGTTTCCACCTGCAGATCGGCCAAAATGAATCATCCTCTTCAGGTTTTCACGACGAGATAAATACCTAAGCTTTAACCTGCTTATTATTTTGAGGGTTCACTCATGAAAAAAAGAATACAATGGTATTCTTATTCCAATTATGTCCAAGGGTGGCAGAAGACAATGATAACAGTGAGTTTATAGTCATGCAATGGAGTTTGGGAGTAAAAAATAACCTCTTCACAGCATATTGTTTGAAGAGTTTAGAAGTGTACTTAATAAGTCTCTTATTGATACAGAAGTTAGTGACCTTTTCTATATATTGCTCTTTTTCAAACAAACAGTTTTGTTGAAAATAATAGCAGTCCCAGATCACTAAACAGACCAATCACTTTTTTTGGTAGATATTATATTCCTACATGGCAAATGATGTACTAGTACAGGGGTCTTCAACTAAAATGTGAAGAGGTCCAGTTAGAGAAAATTTCTAGAAGCAAAGGTCCGAAAGATCATACTGTGACTACTAAGAGTGATTAGTATCAACATTCGCATGTAATCAATACACGACAACAAATCAAAACTCTTTTGACAATATGTATTGTCACGTAACAAAGAACTGAACATATATGTGTGACTGCCCCACGGACACTTGTCTGCCCCACGGACACACTTATCTAAGTTAAAGGTAAACAACCGAGGAGTTGTAGTAAATAACTTAATTAAAGTTAAAACTAATAATGCAATAGTCCAACAAAATAGGAGAATTAAAGGGGGTCTTTGGAATATCAGATCTCTGTCATCTAAAGCTGTTTTGGTAAATGAACTAATATCAGATCACCATGTTGATGTATTTTTGTCTTACTGAAACGTGGTTGTTGAATGGGGAATATTTCTGTTTAAATGAAGCGACTCCTCCGAGTCATGTTAATACTCATATTCCCCGAGGCACAGGCCGAGGGGGGGGGAGTGGCAGCTATTTTTGACTCCTGCCTTTTAATAAACTTTAAACCTAAGGTGGATTATAACTCATTTGAAAGCCTGGTTTTCAGTCTTTCGCAACCGACCTGGAAAATAATCCAGCCGGTTCTCTTTGTAATAGTGTACAGGGCCACAGGTCCTTATTCATAATTTTTTTCTGAATTTTCACAGTTTTTAACGAGTTTGGTCCTTAAAACGGACAAGGTAATTATTGTGGGTGACTTTAACATTCATGTGGATGTCGACAACGACAGCCTTAGTACTGCATTCCTTTCATTGTTAGATTCAATTGGTTTCTGTCAGTGTGTAAATAAACCAACTCACTGTTTTAACCACACTCTCGACTTGGTTCTTGTGTATGGGATTGAGATTGAACATTTAACAATTTTTCCACAGAACCCTCTCCTGTCGGACCATTGTCTGATAACCTTTGAATTTCTACTATCAGAACCACCTCCTCCTGCCAAACGTTTCTACAGTCGACGCTTATCGGATACCGCTGTAGCCTTATTTAAAGAAGCCATTCCTTCTGCTCTAAGTTCAGTGCCCTGCCTCAAGATACAAGAAGACTCCTGTGAGAACCTCAGTCCGTCCCAGATCGATAATTTTGTCGATACTGCTACAGGCTCTTTGAGAGTGGCGCTGGATGCTATTGCTCCTCTGGAAAGAAGAATAGCAACAAGAAGGAAGTCTGCTCCGTGGTATAACCCTCAAACACGGAACCTAAAGCAAACTGTGCGGAAACTTGAGCGATTATGGCGTTCCACCAAATCAGAAGGATCTAGGCTAGTTTGGCAAGACAGCCTTAAAACGTATAAGAAGGCTCTCCGTAGCGAAGAGCATCTTATTACTCATCATTAATAGAGAAAAAAAAAACAACTCCAGGTTTCTCTTCAGCACTGTAGCCCGACTGACAGAGAGTCACAGCTCTGTCGAGCCGTGTATTCCTTTGGACCTCACTAGTAACGACTTTATGAACTTCTTCAATGATAAGATTCTGACTATCAAAGAGAAAATTGATGGTCTCCTGCCTTCAACCAGTGCCGACCTGTCCTCCGATGTAGGAACCTTGGATGCAGCAGTGGGCCCTGATGCCTGTTTGGATGCCTTCTCTTCCATCAACCTTGATCAACTGACTTCTTTATTTTCAAAGTCTAAATCTTCTACTTGTCTCTTGGATCCGATTCCGACCAAACTGCTTAAGGAAGTTTTCCTTTAGTTAGCACATCCTTATTAGATATTATGAATCTGTCTTTGTTGACAGGACATGTACCACAGTCCTTCAAGGTAGCTGTAATTAAACCTCTTCTTAAGAAACCTACTCTTGCTCCAGAGGTGTTGGCTAACTACAGACCTATCTCTAATCTTCCCTTCCTCTCCAAGATCCTTGAGAAATCCGTCGCAAATCAATTATGTGACTTTCTACAAAACAATGCTTTGTTCGAGGATTTCCAGTCAGGATTTTGAGTGCATCACAGTACAGAAACAGCACTGGTGAAAATTACGAATGATCTTTTCTTGCATCGGACCAAGGACTCATCTCTTTTCTTGTCTTGCTGGACCTCAGTGCCGCATTTGATACCATAGACCATTGTATCCTGTTGCAGAGACTAGAACATTTAATTGGTATCAAAGGAACTGCACTCAGCTGGTTTAAATCCTACCTATCGGACCGATCCCAGTTTGTGCTTGCAAACGGTTAATCCTCAAAGACCACCAATGTTGGTCACGGAGTCCCACAAGGTTCTGTACTTGGACCGATCTTATTTACCCTCTATATGCTTCCTTTGGGCGATCTTATCAGGAAACACCGCATAAACTTCCATTGTTATGCAGACGATACTCAACTGTATCTGTCGATCAAGCCAGAAGAGACGGACCAGTTAGTTAGACTTCAAGAATGTCTTGGAGACATCAAAACTTGGATGACCGGCAACTTCCTGATGCTAAACTCAGAAAAAACGGAAGTTATCCTGATAGGACCAGAGCGCCTTCGAAGCCAGCTGTCACGTGATACAGTTTTTATGGATGGAATTGCTCTGGTACCCAGCAGCACCGTCAGAATCTGGGAGTTCTCTTCGACCAGGATATGACCTTCAACTCGCATATAAAGAAGACTTCCAGGACTGCCTATTTTCATCTCGTAACATATCAAAAATCAGGAACTTCCTGTCTCAAAGTGATGCAGAAAAATTAGTTCATGCGTTTGTCACTTCCAGACTGGACTACTGTAATTCTTTGTTATCAGGCTGCTCTTGTAAATCTCTTAAGCCTCTCCAGTTGATTCAGAATGCTGCAGCACGTGTATTAACAAGAACTAAGAAAAGGGATCATATCACTCCTGTATTAACTTCTCTGCACTGGCTCAGTGCTCTGTTAAATCAAGAATAGATTTTAAGGTACTTCTCCTCACCTACAAGGCACTTGCTGGTGAGGCACCGTTATCTTCAAGAGCTTGTAACACCGTGTTGCCTACAAGGCAACTGCGCTCCATAGATGCTGGGTTACTTGTTGTTCCTATGGTTTTAAAAAGTAGGCTGGGGGCCAAAGCCTTCAGTTATCAAGCTCCTCTTTTGTGGAACCAGGTTCCACTTTCAGTCTGGGGGGGCAGATTCGGTCAGCTCTTTTAAAGTAAAGCTTAAAACGTTCCTCTTTGATTCTGCCTATAGTTAGGGCTGGCTCAGGTTAGTCCGGACCAGCCCTTAGTTAAGCTGCTATAGGCTTAGAATGCCGGGGGAATTCTTAGGACACACCAAGCTCCTTTTGCACGCTCTTGTTCTACCATAATTCACGTTTTATTAATGCACATGACTAATTCAGCTTCTTTCCGGGAGGTTTTTTTTTGTGCTTTCTTCCCTATCAGGTCTCCGTAGATCGTGGTTCCTTCTGGACCCTGGTCCTGACACCTACCGTGGCCCTGCTGACGCCTGCTGCTGCCATCATCATCATCATTATTTTAGATATTAATCATATTACTTTACTCATAAACCGACATTACCCTCTCCTAAAATCTCTGTGCTCTCCCTCCCCACAGGCTTCTGTGGATGGTGGTTCTATGTGATGGTGGTTGCCCCTGCAGTGGTCCTGCTGTGCGCCTGGCTTACTACTCACAACTACTTCATTACTATCATTTCTGTCATAGGAATTGCATGTATTATACATTGTTCATTCTGTACACATAGCATCCATTGTAGTCTGTCGATCCCGGGAGTGGGATCCCTCCTCTGACGTTCTCCCTAAGGCATATATGTCAAACTCAAGGCCCGCGGGCCATATCCGGCCCGGCATGCAATTATATCTGGCCCGCGAGATCATTTTATATTATTGTTACAAATGGCCCGACGATATGAAGCTACAGATCCCATAATGCAGCGCTTCAGCTGCCTTGCCGAGCGCTTTCCGTGGCGTTTCTGGCTGACTTAACCGCACGTCTCAATGCCGTAAACCTCCAGCTCCAAGGACGTGACCGCATGATCACTGACATGTATGACGCAGTGAAGCTGATTTTATGGGAGACACAAATGCAGCAGTGCAACTTGCCCCATTTCCCTGTTGCCAAGTAATGCGGCACAGCGGTGTTCCCAAATACGCACTTTGCTGATAAACTGAGCGCACTGCGCACGGAGTTCGCACGGCGCTTTGGTGATTTTGAGGAACAAAAATAATTTGGAGTTGTTTCACAACCAATTTGCCGTCGACGTGGAAACTGCACCTGTGCAGATTCAGATGGAGCTGATTGAGCTGCAGTGTAGTGGGACACTAAAGACAAAGTCCGACACTGTTTATTCACTCCAGTCCCGCAGCAATGTCCCAGCTCCGCCTACATGCGGCTCTCACCGTGTGCATGTTTGGTAGCACATATCTGCGTGAGAAGACAAACACAGGAGTCGTCTCACTGATGAGCACCTTCAGTCCATCCTGAGAGTCTCCACAACACGGGACCTCACGCCAAACATAAACCAACTTGTTGCCAAAAAAAGATGCAAAGCATCCAGCTCTGATAAAATGGCATAAGAGCAAAGAAAACTGAATGTTTTGCATCGTTATTTGTTATTTCTGAAAAACACAAATTTTATATATATTTCCAGGTTTTGTTTTGTTTTGCAGCATGTTCATATTTCTAACTTGTATAATTTTGACAGGAGATATTTTTCTGGAGAGTAAAATCATTTGTGATATTTAAAATCTAAGGTTTTTTTTAATAAAATGACAAAAGCAAAGAAACTCAAATGTTTTGATTTGTTATTTTAATGTTTACTTAAAGCAAAAGCTGTCACAATTTGTATTTATTTTTTCAGGCGGTTTTTTGCAGCATGTTCATATTTCTAACTTGTATAATTTTGACTGGATATATTTTTATGGAGAGCAAGATATTTTAAGTTAAGTTAATTTTAAGTTTATTTATTGCAGAATAACATTCCTGTCTGTTTGTATTTATATTTATGTTAAAAGAAACTTTTAGTTTTAGTGTGTTCAATAAATGTTTATTCTGTTCGGCCCGCGACCTGAAGTGTGTTTTGAATTTTGGCCCCCTGTGCAATTGAGTTTGACACCCCTGCCCTAAGGTTTCTTCCCTTTTTTCCCTCTTGTAAGGGTTTTTTCATTTTTTGGGGAGTTTTTCCTGTGCCGATGGTGGGTTTCGCGGCAGAGGATGTTGCATGTGTACAGACTGTAAAGCCCTCTGAGGCAAATTTGTAATTTGCGATAATGGGCTATACAAAATAAAATGACTTGACTTGACTTGACATACACACAGACACACCAACATAGACACACGAACGTAGACAAACACACCAACATAGACACAGACAGAGACACACCAACATAGACAAACACACCAACATAGACAAACACAAACACCAAAATAGACACAGACACACCAACATAGATAAACACACTGACATAGACAAACACACAAACACACTAACGTAGACAAACACATAGACACACTAACATAGACAAACACACAGACATAGACACAGACACACCAACATAGACACAGACATACCAACATAGACACAGACACACCAACATAGACAAACACACCAACATAGACACAGACACACCAACATAGACACAGACACACCAACATAGACAAACACACCAACATAGACACAGACACACCAACATAGATAAACACACTAACATAGACAAACACACAGACACTAACATAGACAAACACATAGACACACTAACATAGACAAACACACAGACATAGACACAGACACAACAACATAGACAAACACACCAACATAGACACAGACATACCAACATAGACAAACACACAGACACACCAACTTAGACACAGACACACCAACATAGACAAACACACACACACCAATATAGACACAGACACACCAACATAGACACAGACACACTAGCATAGACAGACAGGCACACTAACATAGACAGACACACCAACATAGACACACACACAAACATAGACACAGACACACCAACATAGACACAGACAGAGACACACCAACATAGACAAACACACCAAAATAGACAAACACAAACACCAAAATAGACACAGACACACCAACATAGATAAACACACCAACATAGACAAACACACAGACACACTAACGTAGACAAACACATAGACACACAAACATAGACAAACACACAGACATAGACACAGACACACCAACATAGACACAGACATACCAACATAGACAAACACACCAACATAGACACAGACACACCAACATAGACAAACACACAAACACAGACAAACACACAGACACACTAACATAGACAAACACACAGACAAACTAACATAGACACACCGACATAGTCAAACACACAGACACACTAACATAGACACACCAACATAGAAACACCAACATAGACAAACAAGCACGCACTAAGATAGACAAACACACAGACACACCCACGTAGACAAACACACCAACATAGAAACAGACACACCAACATAGACACAGACACACTAACATAGACAAACACACAGACACACTAGCATAGACAAACACACAGACACACTAGCATAGACAAACACACTAACATAGACAAAGACACACCAACATAGACAGACACACCAACATAGACACAGACACACCAACATAGACATAGACAAACACACTAACATAGACAAACACACAGACACACTAACATAGACAAACACACAGACATAGACACAGACACACCAACATAGACACAGACACACCAACATAGACAAACACACTAACATAGACAAACACACAGAAACACTAACATAGAAAAACACACATTAACATAGAAAAACACACAGACACACCAACATAGACAAACACACCAACATAGACACAGACACACCAACATAGACAAACACACAGACACACCAACATAGACACAGACACACCAACATAGACAAACACACACACACCAACATAGACAAACACACAACATAGACAGACACACTAACATAGACACACCAACATAGACAAACGAACATAGACAAACACACCAACATAGACACAGACACACCAACATAGACACAGACACACTGACATAGACAAACACAACATAGACAACACACAGAACATAGACAAACACACAGACATAGACACAGACAAAGACACACCAACATAGACAAACAGACACAACATAGACACAGACACACCAACATAGACAAACACACTAACATAGACAAACACACAAACATAGACACACATAACATAGACAAACAACATAGACACACTAACATAGACAAACACACAAACATAGACAAACAAACCAACATAGATACAGACATACACACAGACAAAACCAACATAGACAAACACACTAACATAGACAAACACACAGACACACCAAACATAGATAAACACAAGACACACATAACATAGACAAACACACCAGCATAGATAAACACAGACAAACAACAGACAAAGACACAGACACACTAACATAGACAAACACACAGACACACCAACATAGACAAACACACCAACATAGACAAACACACACACCAACATAGACAAACACACCAACATAGACAAACACACCAACGTAGACAAACACACTAACATAGACAAACACACTAACATAGACAAACACAACAGACACACCAACATAGACACAAACACACCAACATAGACAAACACACCAACATAGACACAGACACACACATACATAAACACACAGACAAACAACATAGACAGACACACTAACATAGACAAACACATAGACACACACAGCAAGACAAACACACAGACACACCAACATAGACAAACACACACATAGACAAACACACAGACACTAACATAGACACACAACATAGAAACACACACCAACATAGACAAACACACCAACATAGACAAACACACAGACACCAACATAGACAAACACGCAGACACACCAACATAGACAAACACACAGACACACCAACATAGACAAACACACCAACATAGAAACACACCAACATAGACAAACACACAGACACACCAACATAGACAAACACACACACCAACATAGACACAGACACACCAACATAGACAAACACACTGACATAGACAAACACACCACACATAGATAGACAAACATAGAGAAACACACTAACATAGACAAAACAGACACAGACATACCAACATAGACACACACACAACATAGACAAACACACAACACAGACAAACACACAGACACACTAACATAGACAAACACAGAGACAAACTAAACATAGACACACACAACATAGTCAAACACACCAACATAGACAAACACAAAGACACACCAACATAGACACACCAGACACACCAACATAGACAAACACATCAACATAGACAAACACACAGACACACCAACATAGACAAACACACAGACACACACACCAACATAGACAAACACACAGACACACCAACATAGACAAACACACAACATAGACAAACAGACACACCAACATAGACACAGACACACCAACATAGACAAACACACAACATACACAAACAGACAAACACACAGACAAACACAGCATAGACAAACACACACAGAACATAGACAAAACAAACCAACATAGATACAGACACAGACACACAGACAAACCAACATAGACAAACACACACACACAACATAGACAAACACACACACACACAACATAGACAAACACACACAACATAGACAGACACACCAACATAGACAAACACACAGACACAGACAACATAGACACAGACACACAACATAGACAAACACACACACCAACATAGACAAACACACACAACATAGACAAAGACACACACACACACCAACATACACAAACACACCAACATAGACAAAGACACACACAACATAGACAAACACACAGACAAACAACACATAGACAAACACACACACAAGACAGACACACACACCAACATAGACAAACACACAACATAGACAAACACACAACATAGACACACCAACATAGACAAACACACACACAACATAGACACAAACACATAACATAGACAAACACAGACACACACACCAACATAGACAAACACACAGAACATAGACACAAGACAAACACACCAACATAGACACAGACACACCAACATAGACAAACACACACACAACATAGACACACACACCAACATAGACAGACACACCAACATAGACACAGACACACAGACACCAACATAGACACAGACACACCAACATAGAGACAAACACACTAACATAGACAAACACACAGACACACCAACATAGACAAACACACAGACATAGACACACACACCAACATAGACAAACACACTAACATAGACACACACACAAACATAGACACAGACAAACACACTAACATAGACACAGACACACCAACATAGACAAACACAGACACAGAACATAGACAAGACACACCAACATAGACACAGACACACCAACATAGACAAACACACAACATAGACACACACACACATAGACAAAGACACACAACATAGACACAGACACACCAACATAGACAAAACACACCAACATAGACAAACACACTGACACCAACATAGACAAACACACCAACATAGACACAGACACACCAACATAGACAAACACACACACACAACATAGATAAACACACCAACATAGACAAACACACACACACATAGACATAGACAAACACATAGACAAACACAACAACATAGACAAACACACAGACATAGACACAGACACACCAACATAGACAAACACACACACCAACATAGACAACACACCAACATAGACACAGACACACCAACATAGACAAACACACAACATAGACATACACCAACATAGACAGACACACACAACATAGACAAGACACACCAACATAGACAAACACACAGACATAGACAAACACACAACATAGACAAACACACAAACACACAGAACATAGACAAACACAAACATAGACAAACACAACATAGACACAGACACACCAACATAGACAAACACACACACTAACATAGACAAACACACACACACCAACATAGACAACACACACAGAACATAGACAAACACACAACATAGACAAACACAACATAGACACAAACACACAACATAGACAAACACACAGACACACAACATAGACAAACACACACAACATAGACAAAGACACAGACACACAAACATAGACACACACACACACCAACATAGACAAAGACACACACAACATAGACACAAACACACAGCCAACATAGACAAACATACACACACAGACAACACAGAACAAGACACACACAACATAGACAAGACACACTAACATAGACAAAGACACACACAAACACATAGACACACACAACCAACATAGACACAGACACACAACATAGACAAAACACACAAACATAGACAGACACAGACACACAACATAGACAAACACACAACATAGACACACACCAACATAGACAAACACACTAACATAGACAAACACACAGACACACTAACACAGACAAACACAGACACACACAACATAGACAAACACAACATACATACAAACAACATAGACACAGACACACCAACATAGACACAGACACACCAACATAGACAAACACACACAACATAGACACAGACACACAGACACACACAGACACAGACACACACCAACATAGACAGACACACAACATAGACAAACACAACATAGACACAGACACAGACACACCAACATAGACAAACACACCAACATAGACAAACACACCAACATAGACAAACACAAACATAGACAAAACACTAACATAGACAAACACATAGACACACACCAACATAGACAAACACACAGACACACAACATAGACACAAACACACAGAACATAGACACAGACACACACAACATAGACAAACACACTAACATAGACAAACATAGACAGACACCAACATAGACAAACACACACAAATATAGACACAAACACACCAACATAGACAAACACACAAACACACACAACATAGACACAGACACACCAACATAGACAAACACACTAACATAGACAAACACACAGACAAACATAGACAAACACACACACCAATATAGACACAGACACAGACACATAGAAACAGAACACAAACACACCAACATAGACAGACAGACACACCAACATAGAGACAAACACACCAACATAGACAAACACAAACACCAACATAGACACAGACACACCAACATAGACAAACACACTGACATAGACAAACACACACACACTAACATAGACAAACACACAGACATAGACACAGACACACCAACATAGACAAACACACTAACATAGACAAACACACCAACATAGACACACACAAACATAGACAAACACACCAACATAGACACAGACACACCAACATAGACAAACACACCAACATAGACAAACACACACACACCAACATAGACACAAACACACTAACATAGACAAACACACAAACACACAGACACACAGACAAACCAACATAGACAAACACACTAACATAGACACAGACACACCAACATAGACAAAACACACCAACATAGACAGACACACCAACATAGACACAAACACACCAACATAGACACAGACACACTAACATAGACAAACCAACATAGACAAACACACCAACATAGATACAGACACACACACACAGACACACCAACTTAGACAAACACACCAACATAGACACAGACACACCAAAATAGACAAACACACCAACATAGACACAGACACACCAACATAGACAAACACACTAACATAGACAAACACACAAACACACAGACACACTAACATAGACAAACACATAGACACACCAACATAGACACACCCAACATAGACAAACACACCAACATAGACAAACACACAGACATAGACACAGACACACCAACATAGACACAAACACACTAACATAGACAAACACACAAACACAGACAACATAGACAGACACACCAACATAGACAAACACACACACCAATATAGACACAGACACACCAACATAGACAAACACACAACGTAGACAAACACACTAACATAGACACAGACACACCAACATAGACAAACACACACACACCAATATAGACACAAACAAGTGTTTTAAAAATGTATTTAATTTAGTATTGGGATACTTTTAAATTTGGGTTGTCTTTCTACTTATTTTGAGGTTAATTTCAGTAGATTATAAATTAAGTATGTGATGTTGGGTATGTGAATTGATTATGGTTTCTTGGGTTATATTTCTTGACCTTACATTCATGTTTGCATTTCAAGGTTTTTCACCTGGTTTGACTTGGACAATTTTAAAAATAAAAGCAAGAAAGCAAAGAAGTCCGAATCTTGGTCATTGAGTGGAATCCAGTCTACACTTCTTAGCAAGCTGCCCTTTTCAAGTGGGGGCTGCAGTTTGACCTCAAAAGTGAGACACTTGACAGTGAAAAACCGCCACTGGTGCAAAGACTGGAGCGAAGTATCCTGAACTGCAACTGGCCAGGCCTGAAGTCCAGAGGCCTAGTAACACTGAAGATCACCCCGCCCACACCGAATCCTGGTGAAAAGGAAGATGGCTGACTCAAAGTCACTGGAGCAGCTTAAAGCTAGTAGGACGTCTGCAAAGCGACAATTCTCCGGCTGTCCAACAACATTGTCCGGATGCACGCCATAATGGCTGAAGAGGAGCTCAGAGACCATTTCAAAAGGCTCATAACTGAGGCCAACAAAGTCATGGAAGCAAATGACGATGTGGAGGCCCAGTACCTTGCAGAAGTGGAGCTGGACGCAGATCCTGATGAAGTTCCCGGGTTGAGCAAGCAGCAAAAGGCCGATATTGGGAAAACTGCAAGCGAGTGTGAGATGAAATTGAAGAGCTGAAGGACCTCATTCGAAAGACACTCTGGGCTAATTTCGGGAGGAGGAACTGATGATGGCGCTACAGGCTGCAGAGGAGAAAGTAAAGAGTGTGATCTCCTTTGAACCTGGTGGAAATAAAGAGGCCTTTAACTTCATGTTCGACTACATGGAAGGACTGGTTAAGAGGGCGAAGGAGCTGCACACAAAGTGGAAGGGTTGGGCCCTCCTGCCGAGCAGAAAGACTTCCAGCTGCGTGTACGAGAGCTCGAGCAGATCGTTCCCAAGTTAATGTCCAAAAAGGCAGAGTTCATTAAAGCAAAAGCTAAAGAAGACGCCCGAAAGAGTTGTGAGTGCAGCTTCTATCAGCTACCCGACATCAATATCAGCCATCAGACTGAAGCCAACCTCCTCCCCAAGTTCACTGGCATCAGGCGAGACTTTTATCGCTGGAGAGAGACTGGGAGGCCCTTCAGAGGCAAGGAGAACCTACTGGGTCAAAAGAAGTAAAAAGTTCCAGCTTCTTGACAGTTTGATGACAAGATAATGAGAGATCTTCGATTGATGTCCTATAACACAGCAGATGACATTCTTCGGTCCTGAGAACCGGTTTGGAAACTGTGGTGGAAGATTTTGCACAGACAATCGTTAAGTAAGAATCAAAGGCTCTGAGTCAAGTATGTCTTTTCTCCGTTTATTTCCTTGCAAGGGAAAAAGGGTCACAACAGCTACGTGGTCAGTAGACTGTCAAGAACCTCCTTTTCTTCCCAACACATCGAGGCAGTTCTTATACCTAAACTTAGATATCGGTGGCGTCAACAGAGACCGTTAACCATCTTGTTGAGTCTCTCCAGCCAGGGTACTGGGAACACCTTGTCCATGTGAGACACATCAGTTCTTTGACCGTGTCCCTGTTCTCCCAACATGCTTAAACAAAGGTGGTCATAGACATAACAAACACTTTGTTCAATCTCTACAGCTATGCCGCTGGAAACATCTAATCCAAGTGGGAGACATCAGTTCGTATGTCAGGCCTTTGTGACCTAAGCACTTGCAACTAATAAAACTGGTTATACGAATGAAGCATTTAAAAGGGTCACATATCATTTTCCCATTACATTCCACTCTTTTGATTACATAATAATCACAAACTATGCAATCAATTTAGAATGACTACTCTAAAAATTTACCATCTGATATCTACCACATCAAATATCACAAAACATGAACATCTGACATCGCTCACAAAACTTTGCCTGCCACAGAACAAAACTCCCTAAAAACCCTCCGAAATGGGAAAATAGGAAGAAATCTGTTAGGAGAGGATAAAGACTGGAAACCTCACAGGATTTGAGCGTTACACCCCAGATGTCATGTGTACAGTATTGAAAATAAAAAAGAAATGAAAACATGTTTAAATCACAATACCAGAACTTGATTCCCTTTCACACAACACAGATATAGAATATTGTGGAAAGGTCATTATATCAATCATATTTACGTTACATACTAATAAATGCAAGAATAAAAGCTGTTTTTGTGAGAATGTTATTTCTCATTGTTTTAGCAAGCTACTGAAACAAAAACATTTAGAACACCAGGAATGCACACAGACAGTGTGTCACTATGTCACTATGCGTATGTGTCGAGGTCGTAAGTGTTCAGCTCACAAGGAGTCCGAGTCACTGTTGGGGTTATTGTCAGAGTCGCTCCATGATAGGAGAGAACCACTCTTTAGATAGCTGATTACAAAATCTCAAAAAGATACTTAGATAATGAAACTGAAGCAAGCAATAATATGAATAAAACTGTCGTGGCACAAACGACTACTGTGTCCATGTGGAGGGGTCCTGGCCGTGTTCTTCTTCTTTGTGTTGGTCCGCAGGTACACGTTGGGATGTGGAGTCTGCCAACCTTCTTTCGTGTTGTAGACAGTCAACACAGATCACAATGCACTGTGTGTCTGTCGGTCAACTGCCCGTCCGTGGTCACTGGATCGGTGGTGTCGGCTGATTGACACTTGTTGTGGAGGTGGGGTCGCCTGAGCCCACTGCTGGTACTGGATCTGGAACCTTCTTGCAATGGGATGCGTGGACCCTAGTTGCTCTTTCAGCTACCTTGACCGCTGTTTGTGTGACCAGGAGAATCTGGAATGGACCCTGCCACCGTTTAGCTTTCCAACTTTTCCTCCTGAAGTCCTTCACCACCACGAAGTCACCTGGTTGCAGTCGGTGTAGTGGACCCGTTGCTTCTCTTGGAAGTGCAGCTACAACCTGTTTTCTTACATCAGACAAAGTGGAAGACAGTCGAATGCAATAGGTTAACATGTCATTCTCGCACATTGTGGTGGAAGGGAGTGGTGTTCCTGGAGCTTCCACACCTATATGGGGAGGAACTGCGAAAAGGATTTCAAATGGGCTTAGGTTGCTGCGTGTTCGTTTCCTCATCCGCATGTGCATCAGAACCAAGGATGGATGGATTACCATTCGGACCATACCAGATGCCGTCTATGAATTTGGAGCCTGAGGAGGACCAAAAACGTCTCTCATCTGAAGTAGAGAGGGACTGCACGGCTGCAAGAGAGGAGGGAAGAGAACACATGGCAGGAACTGGGCGTGATGGTTTGGGAAGAGGACGTCTAGCAGCCGCTTTTGCAGCTAACTCATTCCCCTTTGCGATGTCGCCTGTGCCGGATGTGTGCGCTGCACATTTACAAACGGCAATAGCTGTGGGCAACAAAATGGCATCCAATAGTTCTGCTATCAGAGTGTGGTGTAACACTGGTTTGCCATCCGATTTGAGAAAGTTTCTGTGTCTCCACAGCGCGCCGAAATCATGAACCACGCCAAAAGCGTATCTGGAATCAGTGTGAATGGTTGTCCTTTTATCCTTAGCTAGTTTACAAGCTTCTGTTAGCGCGATTAATTCTGCTGCTTGGGCTGAGAGGTGACATGGAAGAGGGCCGGAACACAGAACAGCTGAGTCTGAAACAACAGAGAAACCCACAAGATTAGAACCAGTCAGGGGATCCCGTGAAGCAGATCCGTCAACATACATTACCATGTCACTGTTGAGCAGAGGTGTGTCTGCGAGGTCTGGTCGAGGTGTGCACTGAGCTTCCAGCTCAGCCAACAATTATGCTCCTCTCCATCCTCCGGAGTGGGGAGAAGAGATGCAGGATTGAGGACATTGCAGCGTTTTACTGTAACATTCGGCATGTCTAGGAGACATGTGTGATATCGAAGGTAACGCGCTGCAGATAAATGAGACGACTTCTGTTCGAGAAGAATCAGTGAAACCGAATGTGGAACCAATAATGTTAGCGTAGCATAGCCTACAATGTCACGAGAGGCTGTAAGAGCCTTTTCAGCAGCTGCCACAGCTCGAAGGCACTGTGGTAAGCCTGCTGCTACCGGATCGAGTTTTGCGGAGAAATAAGCTACTGGTCGTTGTTTATCGCCATGGGATTGTAGGAGCACTGATGTCATACATCCAGAACGTTCATCAACGGTTTGTGTGAACGGTTTGTGAGGATCAGGAAGACCCAAAGTCGGAGGAACTTGTAACGCGCATTTCATGTCCGTGAAAGCTTGAGAGGCTGCAGGGAGCCACTGAATTTTATCATGCGCGCTGAGATTTTTCCCATGTATCAATGCGGACAGAGGTTGCTCGAGTTGGGAGTAATTTGGAATAAATGACCTACAGTAGGAACACATTCCCAAAAATGACATCATCTGTTTCTTGGTTTGTGGTTTTGGAAGTGTTACAATTGAGGCGATGCGTTTTGGTGATAGTGTCTTCCCTTCACCGGAAATGTTATGGCCTAGGAAATGAACGTTTTGTGAAACAAACTGTAGTTTGGATAGGCTGGCCTTGTGTCCTTCCGCTGCTAAGTGTTGAAGCAATTTGAGTGTGTCCTGTTCACACTGCTTTTGTGTTGGAGCTGCAATTAAACAGTCATCAACATACTGCAAAAGCGCTGTTCCTGGAGACAAAGTGAGGCTCTCCAAACTTTCCCTGAGTGCCTCGTTGTAGATCGTAGGTGATTCTGTGTAGCCCTGACACAAGCGTGTGAAAGTGTAAGGCTTGCCATTGAAATTAAACGCAAACCAAAACTGACTGTCAATGTCCACAGGGACACTGAAAAAAGCATTTGAGAGGTCAACCACGGAAAACCATCGAGCATCAGGTGGAACCTGTGCCATAATGGTGTAAGGGTTGGGAACATTTGGGGCTCGTGCGTGGACGGCTGCATTAACTGCTTTTAGGTCCTGCACGAAGCGCCACTCAGTTGGTTTGCCTGCATCTCTGATCTTTTTAACTGGAAAAATAGGTGTTCTTACCGGCGAGTCAGGACATGGAACAATGACTCCGGCCTTTAAGAGGGAGTTGAACACCGGTGTTATACCGTCAATGGCCTCTTGGCGCAGTGGGTATTGATGTTTGTGGGGACGGAAGTCTGATCGAGGAGTGATGACCACAGGTTGACATTTTTGATGAGTCCCACGTCATATTTATGCGCTGCCCACAAGGTGTCTGGAACAGAACTGAGGGCAGGAGAAATAGAGGAGACATTAGTCAAAAATGTATCAGTGTGTGTGTCAGAAAATATGTTATTTTCATCCATGACATAAACAGATCTGAGAGCAGGTGTGCAAAATGCGAATGGCTGTTTAAAGAAGCCTGTCGACGGAGAGCGCATCACAAGTGGATCTGGTGTAGCCTCCCAATCTGCCAATGCCTCGCACGCTGCGACAAAAGGTCCCAAATCTCTCCATTGGTCTGTTGCTGCTTTAGACAAGGAGATGTGTGGGAAAGAAGAGTCCACATTAAAGAGGTGCTGCTGAGAGGGGGTGAGAGAAACGGAAACAGCACATTTAAGTGTGGACCAAAACAATGTCATACATGCAATTTGATCATTCAGATCCTGTAGAAATAATGCATCATATTGCTTATCTGGCCCATGTGACACATGAGCTGTGCAGTGGAGATATGAAGCATCCATGCACTCTGCCTCAGGCTGGACGCGTGATGCTGCCAGGTGGGACAGTTCTGATTGTGAGTCAACCGGAAGCCACCACTGGTACACAAACATTGGATCACTCATAACTGTCTTTGCCATCTGGTCAATGGCTCTGCATCTCACCACTTGCAACCCTGTAGGAGTGGAGATGAGGCTAATGCCGAAAGAACACATGAGGTCTCTGCCCATTAGATTAATGGGACAGCAAGAGGACAGCAAAAAAGGAATGTTTTACTGTGATGTCTGGTTCAGGGTCAGTTGAGTCAGTGTGTACTGGTCATAGGTGCCGTAAATCTCTACAATAGTCATCCCTGAAGCTCCTTGTGAGAAAACCTGTTTTCCACTAAGTTTCTGACCTGGAAAATACTTCTGTTGTATTACAGAATGTGTAGCCCCCGAATCAACCAAAAACGATAAAAGTTTCCCTTGAATTTGCACCATAGTGGTGGGCATATTTTCAAATGATTTTCCTGAAAACTTTGCATATGTGTGTTTAAGTGAAAGCTTTTGTTGTGTTCTCAATTGCTCTGTGATGTCCATGAGAGCTTGTTGTTGCTCCGGTGTGTGAGTGTGAGTGTGCGTGCAGGGAGTTAGTGCAGAAAGCGTTTCTTCATTGCAGGCTGTGGTGTGTGTGTGTTTTACTTCCCTTATCATGTGAGGCCTCAGCATGGTTGCCGTGTCCCCCTCACATGCAGCCTCCTCCCCCTCGCCTCACGTCAATCGGAATGTGCGTTGCCACCCTTCCTCGTCTGGCCAGTCCACGCCCCATCCTCTACGAGGTGCATTTTGTGGACATTCTCTGTGCCAATGTCCTTGTTCGCCACAGCGGAAACACGTATCATAGTCATTGGGTGGAGACAGCTGTGATCCTCCTGGTTCCAGGAGAGCGTCCCCTCGTCATATCCCGACCACGCCCCTGAATCCGCCCCTTGGTTGGGATCCCGTGGGTCGTTTCTGGCAAGTTGAGTGACAGCTTGGAGCATAGTCAGGAGTTCAATCTGACGTGAATCCGCCCAGCTGACGGTGGTCGTCGGCTCTTTCCATGTGCAAGTGGGCAGGACAGCTGGTCAGTCTCTCTATGTCCATGGATTGCCGCCTGATGGCCGTCAGTTGGGACATGTTCATGGATTTGGAGCATTCTTTACATCAGTCAGTCTTCCATTCAGCAACAGAACGCTGCACATTCATTTTTATGTCGGGCAATAGTCCATTCATGAAAGCATTCTTCAGGTGTGATTCCCACGTCCCCAGAGCGTCTCCTGTTGGTTCGCAGGTGAAGCAGGGTACGGTGGTGGGCATGTGTTGAGGAGAGGGCCGCCAGCCCCTGTGAGACTCGGATACAAGGGAGAAGAAGCACATCGGTCATTTTGTTCAATAACATTTGGATCTGGTTTTTCAACCAATGTGGTTTTTGCGCATGTCAATTCTTTAGCCATTTGTTTCCTTTCTCTACATTCACATTCATCCTCCCACCATTTTAACCATTTACTTTGTTTCTCAATGTCCTCCAAGTCTTTGCCTTTTATCACCCTCTGAGTTTTTATACCCTTCTCTTTTCCCTCTAAGCCTGTTCGTAACATGTTCAGTTTTATTCTACTGAAAGAACCATTTGCAGGGAACCCAAAATCTTTTGACCACTCAGGCAAAAACTCTAGAGATTGATCTCCATATTTCCTTCTCATCAGATCCACAATGGGTCCCTCCGGAGAACCCATTTCCTTTTACCTTTACATGTACACCACCCATCTTTCAGGCGTGGTGAAGTATACTTTTATTACTTAAAATATAGTCGTCACTATAAGTCTTGATTTTCTTTTACGTAGGAAAAATACAAGTTAAAACCCAACCAGAACTATTGGTTAATAAATATAGGTCAAGGGGCGCAAATATCTGTTTTCAGATTACTGTCCGAAAACCCCGATATTGTTCCTGTCTTCCTGTTAGGTCATAGGCTGAGATTTTGCGATTTCAGTGAACTCTCAAAATCCCTCCTATCTTCCCCCTTCGGTCAAGGGTCACAATTGTCAATTGCCCCTGTCTTCCCTTTGGTCAAGGGTCACAATTATGCGTTTTCAGAGTGTTAGTCTGAATACAATCGTAATACGCAAATTGCTCCCTGTCTTCCCCCTTTTGGTCAAGGGTCACAATTATGCGATTTTCAGATAGTTAGTCTGAATACAATCGTAAATGCGCATTGCTCCCTGTCTTCCTCAGTAAAAAGTTGGATGCTGATGAACCGGAAATACTGTACAATTACTCTTATAATTTTATACACATTTTTCAAATAACCGGATAAAAAGACAAGTTATCATCATTAGAAGCCCAATCAAATTAACCGAAATTTGGATTTTCTAAGAAGAGAGAGAAAAAATCCTAAAGTACTAAATACCCGTCTTGTAATCTGTTATCACCCGTTATAATTCAGGAAGCCCCGTTTGAAAATCAGAATATCAACTTCTTACCCGATTAGTGCAAAATCTTCCCATCGGATCGTGTTGAAGCCAATCAGGTCTCTTTTGGTCGCCCCTCTCTGGAGTATAGATGAGGTGGATAGGGTCCCTTCCGAGAGTCCAGCGGAGCTAAACGATCCCCACTTTGACACCAAATTGTGGTGGAAGATCCAGACAATGAAGTGGAAACAAAGGCTTCTGAGTCAAGACGTCCTCCGCTTATTTCGCAAGAGTCCCAACAGCTACGTGGTCAGACTTCAAGAACCCTCCCTTCACACACGAGGCAGTTCTGACACCAAATTGTGGTGGAAGATTTTGCACAGACAATCAAGTATAAGAATCAAAGGCTCTGAGTCAAGTATGTCTTTTTCTCCGTTTATTTCCTTGCAAGGGAAAAGGGTCACAACAGCTACGTGGTCAGTAGACTGTCAAGAACCTCCTTTTCTTCCCAACACATCGAGGCAGTTCTTATACCTAAGTTTAGATATCGGTGGCGTCAACAGAAACCGTTGACCATCTTGTTGAGTATCTACAGCCAGGGTACTGGGAACATCTTATCCATGTAAGACACGCCAGCTCTTTGACCGTGTCCTTGCTCTCCCAACATGCTTAAGCAAAGTGGTCGCAGACATAACAAACACGTCTGTTCAATCTCTACAACTATGGCGTGGAAGCATCTAATCCAAGTGGGAGACATCGGTTCTTATGTCAAGGCGCGGAAACCAAGCACTTGCAACTAATAAACTGGTTATACAAATGAAGCATTTAAAAGGGTCACATATCATTTTCCCATTACATTCCACTCTTTTGATTACATAATAATCACAAACTATGCAATCAATTTAGAATGACTACTCTAAAAATTTACCATCTGATAATCTGCCACATCAAATATCACAAAACATGAACATCTGGACATCGCTCACAAAACTTTGCCTGCCACAGAACAAAAACTCCCTAAAAAACCCTCCGAAATGGGAAAATAGGAAGAAATCTGTTAGGAGAAGATAAAGACTGGAAACCTTCTCACAGGATTTGAGCGTTACACCCCAGATGTCATGTGTACAGTATTGAAATAAAAAGAAATGAAAACATGTTTAAATCACAATACCAGAACTTGATTCCCTATCACACAATACAGATATAGAATATTGTGGAAAGGTCATTATATCAATCATATTTACGTTACATACTAATAAATGCAAGAATAAAAGCTGTTTTTGTGAGAATGT
>BMAF01001982.1:0-11151 GCA_014132575.2 Gasterosteus nipponicus | reverse complement strand
TCCGTTTTCTCCCCACGGAAAGGGCAACCCGGCACACATAGGACTTTACTCAAGATTCCTCATTTGTTTGTTTATTTCTTAAAAGGGGAACCAGGTAAAAAACCTGGAATAATAAGAAATGCAATACTTAAATTTCCATGTGCACACCACAACCAACACAGCTCCCCAGTTCTTTATCTTAATAACATTATTCAAAAATACAAATAAACATTATTAATATACTATAATCCACCATCATCAGTTTCGTTATTTGCATGTACACATTCAATCATTATGCACCACATTCACAATGCATGCAGTCTTTTCTTAGCAGGAAACTACAATTCCCAAAATGCCCCACGGCAAACCAGGAAGTACCCACGTCACATAGCAGTCTGGCTTATATGTTTAAAGTATGAAACAAAAGAAAGTAAACACAGCAGCAACACATTTAAGGTGACATCAGACAACATGAAGCGTACATTATAAAGGAGACAAGACAACATTGAAAATCAAGAGAGCTTACCAAGTGGCTGCACACCGGGTTGGAAGTCGTTACCAACTAAGTGAATCGCGCTTCCTTTTCACTCAGTAAACACTGGTCACGTGACCTCACAGCACACTCCTCTCTTAAAGGGACACTACACTATTGCCCTGCTACCTCAAAGTTTCTCCATATAATACTGGCATTTACATATATAGCTCTGGCAGGTAAACATTTGATCACACATGTAAATCCGAAATAACAAAACGTCATGAATTAAAAACTCCACAGAAAACACAACACCTCCCACTTAAGTTCCTGATCTTATTATCCAGGGAACTTACTAACTCACTTAAAAGACCCTTTTTTTTTTATTTATTTTTTATTTTTTTTTTTTATTTTTTTTTTTTTTTAGAACCCTTAAATGTGCACAATGTCTATGTGTAAGCGTCCGATGAAGGCACGACTGACTGGGGACCAGTTTAGTCCACTGTCCAAGTCAATTACATCCCTTTGGCAGGTATGCAGTGTACTGCCCGGGTATGCGAGGTATGGAAAGTGAGTGCTCTTCTTCATGTGTGTGCAACGTAATTGGCCTGGTGGCAGCGCTAGGCTTGCACCACGCAGCCAACAGGGCTAAGATGGTAACAGGGTGACAGGGGCTTGGCCGGTGAATGAGAGGGGTTTGGGACGATGCCGATGTCATGGCGGTTTGGGTGGATGAGTTTTGTCCTCCACTGGGAGAAGGACCACCAGTCTTCTCACGTCTCTCCTGATAACCGTCATGGGCAGCGAAGAACTCCTCTTCTTTTGGCCACCCGCCAGGGATACAGGAATTCCAGCGCACGTTGCAATGTCAGCGTCCCTAACAATCCCTTTACTGTCAGGATAAACTGTCAGAATCCGGCCCAGGCGAAACTGCCCTCTCAAAGCATTTGGGTCAGCAATCCAGACGAGGTCGCCGACTTTGACGTTCCTCTCCGTCCGGTGCCACTTGTGTCGAATGAACAGATTTGGGCCAGCTAGTTCCCTCCACTTTGCCCAAAACCGGTCCACTCCGATTTGAATAGCCCTCAGACGACGCCAGGGATGAGTGTCTAGGTCCAGCCCGCTGGTGTCTCCTCCAAGCGATGCTCGACCCAGTATGAGGGAGTTGGGTGTTAAGTACTCAACAGAGTCCTCCTGTTCTTGAGCTCTGGCATCAATTGGGCGTCCGTTTGTCAGGTTGGCTGCCTGATAGAACAGAGTTTGGAGCTCCCCCCATGTGAGGGACCCTGTAGTTCCTCCTAGGCTTATCAGCGCCTTCTTTAAAAGCTTCACAGCTGCCTCCGCAGCTCCATTCCTGTGGGGTGCATCTGCAGGGTGAAAATCCCACTTCCATTCAGTCCCGTTCTTAGCAGCTACATCTTCTATAGACGCAGCCTGCAAGCAAGCCAGATGTTTATGCAGCTCATGCAGAGCCGACTTGGCCCCAATAAAGTTGGTGCCTCTGTCGGACCATAGTTTTCCTGGATGCCCCCTCAGAGCAACAAAGCGGGAGTATGCTTGGAGGAAACTTTCTGCCGACTGGTCATCGGTGAGGTCCGCATGGACGGCTCTCGAGGCCATACAACAGAAAACAATGCCCCAGACCTTCTTGCTGGTCCTTCTTTTAACCGCGTCTTTCACCTCGAAGGGGCCAAAAAGGTCGAGGGTCGCATTTTCGAACGGGCTTGCCCTACTGGTACGCTCTTGAGGGAGATCACTCATTACTTGCTGGCACGTCTTTGCTCGTTTCTTTCTGCAGGTGACACAGTTGTTCAGCACCTTCTTAACTGTTCTCCGTCCCTGCATGATCCAGGCTTTCCTCCTTGTCCGTAGAAGGGTAGAGGCAACACCTTCATGGTTTTCTTCATGTGCCTCCCTGGCCAGTAGGGTTGCAAGCCACGACTGGCATGGGATCAGCGGTATAGCCACTCGATCTTCATCCCAGCATTGGATTCTCCCTCCGCAGAGCAAGAGTCCTGTTTTTTCCTCTTCCTGGACAACCAGGCGATCCAGGGTTGCGTCGCGGAACTCAACCCCACACTGAGCTTCGAGAGCTAGATCTTTGAAAGCTGTTACTCGTTCTTCCACAGACAGGCATGGTCTTGCCTCCCACTTTGACCGAACTGGAGCCTGGCTGTTACCCAGCCAGATTCCTACTGCTTGTCTCACCCAGGCGATGGTCCCACACAACCGTGCAAGTGAGCTGAACCGCTGGGGGTCCACAAGGCGGACAACTGCAACACTGGTTGGGCCTGACCCTTTCCTGGGCTGGGCTCCTACTGTGACCAGTCCTGTGAATGCCTTCCTCCGAAGTCCCCCGATCTCAGCAACCAAGGGATTGATCTCTCTAGCAGTTTTCACCGGCCATTCTGACTCAGGCAACTTCAAAAATTCTGGGCCTTCCTGCCAGACAGATCCTTCAGCAAGCTCCTCCGGGGATGCCCCCCTTGTGATGAGGTCGGCGATGTTCAGTCTACCTTCGACCCACCTCCAGCTATCTACTGATCCAGCCTTTTGGATTTCTCCAATCCGGTTTGCAAAAAATGTCTGATAGCCATAGCTATCCTTCTGGATAGCTCCCAAAATTGTCTGACTGTCAACAAAATGAATCCACTGATCGACCTTAATGTAGCAGTGCTTCTCGAAGTATGTCTTCAGGCGGGATGCAAAGACAGCCCCGCAGAGTTCTGCTTTAATGACATCACCTTTCTGGTCTAGAGGAGTGAGCTTGCCCTTTGATTCAACCAGCTTAACTGCAACTGCATCTTCTGTCTCCCACCGTAGATAAAGAACGGCGCCGTAGGAAGCTTCACTACCATCGGAAAATGTGATTCCCATTGGCCTGCCTATGGCTCCATGAGGTGTGAGACTCCTGTTGAATCGGAGTTGGCCAAGCCTCACATTCTGCTCAAAAAGTTTTATTGCAGCTTCTCGAAGACGTGGCGAAAGAGGGTCGTCCCAGGTGTCCTTGGACTGATGGTCAATTCCTGCTTCCTGAAAGGATTCTCTTACGAGCATCACTCCTCGTTGCTTGGCGGGTGAAGCCAGGCCGATGGGGTCATAGAGCCCTGCGATCTGACTCAGCAGCATGCGTCGAGTGAGAGGGTCGGGGGTGCCGCCTCTGACCTCATCCTCTCGTAGATCCAGACCGGTCCTCATCTTTCCTCGTCTCCTTGAGAAGTTCACAGACGTCAGCACACAGAGTTTGTCAGATTCAGGTTCATATCCCAATCCCAATGCCTTATTCTCCTCATCCCGCATCTGGTTGGGTAGTATCAGGGTCTTGGGCTCTGTTGACCTGACATTGCTGGGGTCAGTGGGTTTCTCACTCCTCCCACTTTGGCCTGTCAGGACCCAGGGCTTGAGGGAGAAACCACCTGCTCTTAGGATTTCTTCCACTCCTTCGGTCATCCTAACCAGAGTTTGGAGATCATTATGCGATGTTAGAACATCGTCCACATAGCAGTCCTCTGTCAAGATTCGGCGCTCTTCAACCATGGATGAAAACTGGGGCAGGTTTGCCGTTTCTCTCATGGCAACCTGAGCGATGCACCCAGCAGGCTTGTCGCCGATGTTGACCCGGACAATGGCAAACACACCAATTTCATCTTCGGGGTTATCCCTCCAGAGGAATCGATGGAGGTGGACCTCTTCGTCCTTCAGCCACACAGAATTATACATTTTCTTCACATCGCCAAGAGCAGCATACAGTCTGCTCCTAAATCTTAGCAGGACACCTCGAATTGGGTTGAGGACATCAGGGCCTTTGTGCAGGAGGTTATTCAGGCTCAACCCTTTAAACTCCTGGCTACTGTTCCAGACTATCCTCACTGGCGTAGAGCTAGAATGAGGATTTGGGGCAACCAAATGGCTGATGTACCAGATTGGGCCATCCCACCGTTTGATCTCTTCCTCTGTGAGCTTGATGGCTGCCCCTCTTGATACCATCTCGCGGATCTGCACTCCATATGCCACTTTCCACACAGGTTCTCTTGCTAGCCGAGCCTCGGTGTTCCGGAAGGTGGCCTCCACTGCTCGGCGGTTATCTGGCAGAATTGCAGGGTTCACTTTCCACGGGTAGGCCGCATCCCAGTGTGGGGCGTCACTGTGTTTGTCCGCTAGCACATAAGAGAGGCAGTCCTTTATCTTTTCTAAGTCCCTTTCTTCTCCAAGGGTCATCTCTCTGCCTCCCGGAGGGCACTTGCTGCACTTGCAGCTCCCGCATTTTGGGTCACACGCTGCCCCGATACTATCCCACTTAAACCACTCAAACACCTCCTTGTTCGTAGCGGTGGTTTTGCTGAGGGTAACTTCTCCCATCCTCATTGGGTCCTCACTCAGGTCTTTGGTGTTCACAAGGACCTCCTTGTACACCATTGAGGATGTTCTCATAGATCTTGCGAAGTGAGTTTCCGACTGATGCAGCGTTAGGTCTACTACCTCGAAGAGATCAGGGTGAGTACCACCAACAGCTTTGCCCAAAGGGCCGTCCCAGAGGACTAGATCTCCCTCCAACTTAAACGGCTGTGGAACTAAACGACCTTCCCTGTGGCTGATTAGAAGATCGATGTGCTCAGGGCGGACCAGCTCTTCTGCAGCAATGTCAGGAAAGATCCTTTGCAGCTGTTGTGGAGTGACCGGCTGACTTATCTCTGCAATACTTTCTAGGCCGTAGCAGAGTAGTTTGTGCTCCATTACCGTCCCCTTCATGGTCTTCACTCTTAGTCGCAGGGAGTACCTCTTGGTTGTGACTGTCGTTGTCATTCCTCCTATTCCGTGGACAATTAATTTGATGCTCTCACCAATTAGTCCAAGGCGCTGGGCAGCGTTGTTTGTTATGTAGTTGGTGTCAGAGGCAAGGTCGATAAGAGTGCCTATTAGCTGGCCTGAGTTCGTCGTCACTTCCAGTAACATCATTATAACTGGGTACTCTTTCAGTCCACCTCCAGCAGTGCAGATTATGGTTGAGGCTTTGTTGGAAAATGCCTTCCTGAATTCTGCTCTTAGTTCCGGAGTGACTTTCGCCAGGAGCTCCTCTTGCTTGCTGGTCAGCCCGAGGCTTTTCCTCTCCATCCTTTTGGTACCTTGCTCCTCGTGGCCAGCGTCTTTTTCTTGAGCGATGCACTTGGGGCAGAGCAGATAGTGGTGAGGCTCTTCTTTACGGCAGTCCATTTTACTGCAGAGGAACTTTGGGTTGCAACGGCCATCCTTCCAGTGGAAGCACAGGCACCGATTGCATATTCCATGGGTCTTCAGATGGGCTTTCCTCTTCTGGAGATCCATTTCCCTGAAGACTTTGCAGGCAAACAGCCTGCCAGCGTGTGTCTCATCGGCACAGGCTGTGCACGAGTCCAAGCGTGGTTTTAACTGAGACGACGCCCTTTGGCCTGAGGTAGCTTTGGAGAATGCTTTCTTGACTCCTCTTTCTGGCTTGTCTGCTGGGCCTTTAACTGAGGAGCTTCCTTCTCTTGGGTTTGGCTCCAGCTGATCCAGCTCCTCCAGGATTGCTTCCTGCTTCTTCAGGAAGCGCAGTAAGCAGTCAAAGTGGTTATGTGGAGCGAAACTGCTCACAGGCTTGGTCTTGTGCTTAATCCATTTCTCCTTCAGAGAGCTTGGTAGCTTGCTTTCAAGTGACTGTGCTACCCAACGGTTCCTTAGAACCTCCTCTTCTCCCAGGATCACAAGGTTACTAAGAGCCCGCTCCACTGCTTGGATCAGCTCGATTGCTTTTCTAGGATTATCTCCCTTCACAGGGGTTAGGCCCTGAACCTCTTCTGAGATCTTCAGAACGATTTTCGCCTTGTTCCCAAAGCGGTTGTCGAGGCGCCTGAACATTTCATCTGCCGACGCACAGCTGGACAGAACCAAGTCTCTCTTCACCCTGTCGCTGAGACTTGCTAGGAGGTGGAACCTTGTAACACCAGCAGTCCTCTGTGGGTTCCCCAGCTGTTCGAGCTCTTCCCACTCAGCCTTCCACCGATAATAGTCAGTCATGTCTCCCGAGAACGTGGGCAGGCGCGTTCTTTCAAGACTGATCTGTGGTCTGAAGCCATAAGCCCCGGGATGCACGCCAAGGGTGCTTTGTGGAGGAGCATTTGAAACCACAGGAGCTCTGGTGGGCACATGCGTTACAGTGGGGTCTTCAGGGGCTTTTGGGGTCTTTTGGGGGTGCGTGCCGGACTTGCTACGTTCTTCATCAGAACTTCCTTCTTCAACCTCTTCCTTCCGCTTCATCTTTTCCCAGCTCCGCACCCAGTCATGTAGTCTGTTGACCAGCTTGTATAGCTGCTGCTTGTAGAGTGTTATCTTGGCTCCAGAGACAAGACTTTCCCATTCAAGCACTTTTAGCTCAAGCATTTTGATCCTCTCCAGCAGACCCTCCCTCAGGACTTGAAAGTCTTCCTCCGGCAACTCTTTCACTTCAATGTTCTCCATTTCAGCACATTTCTCCTCTGCACCATCAGCATACAATTTAAGGTCAACATAAGCAAATTTGTTCCATAATGTCTCCTTCGCGAGCTGGAGCGTTTCTGTATAGGTGGCAAGGCACGTCGCCATCTTCTCCTCTACGTGAGCCACTTCTCTGCTTGATTTTTCTTCGTCGCCTTCCACTTCTCCTAGGGCATCAACATATTCGAGACCAGTGTCGTGGAACTTTCCAAAGTCCACACCAAGTGCTCTGATCTCGTCGATCAGCACCCTTTTTTCTAGGAGGTCTTCAGTGAGGGACAGCTTTTTGGCTCTCTTGGTGAAAGACGCCTGTGCTGTTGAGCGCTTTCCTTTTAGAGCCACTAATTCCGCTGAATCCATCTTCCTTTCCCGACACTGACCGAGGCGCTGCTCCACAGAGGGGTCTATTCGGCCTTTTCCTCTTCCTTTGGAGTTTCTTCGCTGGTCAATGCTGCTAGGGCGGTTGCGGACTTAGCTTGACGTGCTCAGAACCGTTGGTTTTTTACTGTTCCGTTTTCTCCCCACGGAAAGGGCAACCCGGCACACATAGGACTTTACTCAAGATTCCTCATTTGTTTGTTTATTTCTTAAAAGGGGAACCAGGTAAAAAACCTGGAATAATAAGAAATGCAATACTTCAATTTCCATGTGCACACCACAACCAACACAGCTCCCCAGTTCTTTATCTTAATAACATTATTCAAAAATACAAATAAACATTATTAATATACTATAATCCACCATCATCAGTTTCGTTATTTGCATGTACACATTCAAACATTATGCACCACATTCACAATGCATGCAGTCTTCCCTTAGCAGGAAACTACAACTCCCAAAATGCCCCACGGCAAACCAGGAAGTACCTACGTCACATACCAGTCTGGCTTATATGTTTAAAGTATGAAACACAAAGAAAGTAAACACAGCAGCAACACATTAAGGTGACATCAACATGAAGCGTACATTATAAAGGAGACAAGACAACATTGAAAATCAAGAGAGCTTACCAAGTGGCTGCACACCGGGTTGGAAGTCGTTACCAACTAAGTGAATCGCGCTTCCTTTTCACTCAGTAAACACTGGTCACGTGACCTCACAGCACACTCCTCTCTTAAAGGGACACTACACTATTGCCCTGCTACCTCAAAGTTTCTCCATATAATACTGGCATTTATATGTATAGCTCTGGCAGGTAAACATTTGATCACACATGTAAATCCGAAATAACAAAACGTCATGAATTAAAAACTCCACAGAAAAATGACACCGAGGACTGTGTCTCCTGCCCATTACAAAGGAAACTTAACACTACATAGGAAACATGACAATTGTGTCTCCAGTCCAATACAAAGGAAACTTAACAGTACATAGGAAACATGACAATTGTGTCTGCTTTCAATACAAAGGAAACTTAACACTACAGAGAACACAGGATAATTAAAAAAAAATTAATGGGTATGGAAGTGTGGGGTTTCAGCTGATCAGAAAGTATGTGTTACATCTAGAACACATACTTTCTGATGTGCGTCTGCTACACTAAATGTCAGCAGCTGTGTACAATGCATTTTACATTGTATACAGCTGCTGAAAGAGTTTTGGCCTGTGTATTTATCAACCCTGATCCAAACCCACCCTGATAAATGCACAGGCCAGAATGTGTTAGAAATATTGCTAAAAATAACATGGTTACCTGGAAAACTATATGACCCATAATATTATCCAATACTGTGAACACTTAAAATTAGCCCATTCTATAATCTTATTATAGTGCAACAACTAGTTTGACCAGATGATTCAGTTTTCTTTACATTGACGATCACATAATCCCAGACTATGTGGTATTGTTAAAAAAAAAAGTATGTGATTCTCAGTAGATTTTGGTCTTACCTGACAATTTTAAGACCTGTTGGAGGAATGTAGACAGAAAACATGATTGTGACAAGTGATATGTTTTTTACTGTACCAGAATGGAGGCCCTGCTGTGGTGGAAAGATGGAAACGGCTATATGGCGGATCCCCCTCCTCTCTATAATCATGCATTGTATTAAATCAATGTATATACAAGTACATTGCATTTTCCTTTAAAACTCAGCTGATACCTTTATGGACTGTTAGAGGACATGACACAGTAGACAGGGTGGTGATAACTAACAAGTTCTCATCACACCAGAGTGGAGACAGCGTTGTGGTTGAGAGATGAAAATGAGGTCCAGCAGTGTGTTCTTGTCAGTGGTTGCATTAGTGATGACTTGTGCAAATCCTCTGGACTGGAAGAGCTCAAGGATTGGCTTACCAGTGTTGGAGAAGAGATTCTCGTTGAAATCACCACAGACAATGATGGGCTGACAGTCCATGATCTCCAATGAGTCCAGCAGGCTCCCCAGGTTGGACAGGAATGATGTACACAGCTGCAACCAGGGCTCTCACTGGGGCTTCTACCTTCAGAGCCACAAACTCAAGATCGGTCACATTATGTACGTACTGTTTCTCACGCACCTGAATGTGGCTTTTCACATAAACAGCAACTCCACCACCACCTCTGTTGGCTATTTGTGAAACATTTGTGTAGGACCGGTGTCTGTTGCGTTTGAACATGTTGTAGCCCTCTAAATGGAGACTCTCTGCAACAAAGGAGCCTTGAAGGTGAGTTTCTGTAAGACACAAAACATCTGCAAGACACAGTTCATGATGGCTCCTGATGTCATTGATGTGAGATGGTAAACCTTCCGTGTTATGGTGAACAATGGTCAGAGTGTCACATCTGCTCGATGTCTGTGTGATACGAAGAAGAGGCATCATGTTTTTTGATTTGATTTGAAGCATTTTATTTCTTGAACATGTAGACATTAAAAAATAAAAATTTTTAAAATCAACATAGACATAGACCACAAAATTAGAAAAGTCACCTTTTGTTCAAGAAAAGGAGTAGAGGGAAGCAAAAGCTTATAGATACCCACCCCTATCTTATCCATATTCTCAATTAGTATATATTACTTTGAAGATTAATATCATACATACATACACACACTCTCACACACACTCTCTCACCCACACACACGCACGCATACTCACACGCACAAATAAATACAATTTAAATTTCCGTCACTGAATATTTTCACAGATCTCATATTTGGCTAATGTGTATAATTTAAGATGTTTTTTGAACTGTGCAATATGTTTACAATATTTGATCTTATCTGGTAAGTTGTTCCACAACTTCACCCTACAGACCGATATGCACCTGCTTTTGAGTGTAGAGTGCACCTTTAGTTTGCCTCAGTTTCAGTCTCCTCTTAAATTATAGTCTCCTAGTCTGTCGCTAAACCAACTTTGAATGTTTCCTGAGAGTAGGATGTTTCTTGCTTTAAATACAATCTGTAAACGTTTTAAAATCTTTTAAGTCCATAAATTTTAATATATTTGATTTCAGAAATAATGTGTTTGTGTGTTCATAGTACCCCACCTTATTAACTATCCGTATTGCTTTTTTTTAAATTGTGCATATTGCCTGTAGGGTGCTTTTGTAGGTATTACCCCACACTTCCACACAGTAACTCAAATAGGGGGCAAACAGTGTACAGTACAGTGTATACAGTGATTGTATATTCAATATATGTCTGACTCTGACTAGTATCCCTACACATCGTGCCAATTTTGAGTGTACACGAGTGACCTGTGGCCTCCAGCTGAGCTTGTGGTCTATCATTACACCTAGAAAGGAGTATTCAAAAACCCTTTCGATTTTTATATTATCGATCTTTAGTTCAATGTGTGTGTTTGCTTGTGTGTTACTTTTTACCAAAGACCATAAATTTGGTTTTCTTTACATTAAGTGATAATCTATTTATATCAAACCACAATTTCAGCTTGGTTAACTCAGTCCAGACCGCCTCCAACAACTGTTCGAGGTTCCCTCCTTCACAGAATACATTTGTGTCATCTGAAAAATAACATTTTTCAGGATCCTGAAGCATTACTTATGTCATTTATATAAATAATAAATAGTTTTTGACCTAGTATTGATCCTTGCGCACACCACAGGTAATATTTCTTAAGGTGGACTTCTTATCCCCTATCTGTACAAACTGTTTTCTTTGTCCTATGTAACTTTGTACCCAATTTAGTCAACCCCCTCTGATCCCATAGCTTTCCAGTTTGTGTAGCAGTATATCATGGTTTATTGTCAAATGCCTTCTTCAGATCTATGA